>QEPC01011653.1:474992-505767 GCA_003113815.1 Sphenodon punctatus
AGAGCAGTTTCAGTAGAATGAAGGGGGCGGAAGCCAGATTGGAGGGGGTCAAGGGAGGAGTTGGAGGATAGGAAGTCAAGGCAGCGGGAGTAGACAACACGTTCAAGCAGCTTTATTTCTATATTCACATAGAAATATAGTGGTGTGGGGGTGTGATTTTATTGAGTTTTAACCTCCCCCCACAAAAATACAAAGTCTCTGTGATGTCAGAATACTAATACTGAAAGTTTCTCTCTGGTTTCCTATTGGACTGTTTTTGAATTCTCCTGCAAAATGCAAAAAGAATATGTTTAAGTGACTATATACAAATGCTAGAAGTCTAAAAAGTAAGATGGGAGAATTACGAGTGTTTGGCACTAAATGAAGATATAGACATAATGCGAATCTCAGAGATTTGGTGGAGAGATGATAACCAATGGGACACCAATACCAGGGTACAAAATATATTTTGCCTCGATTTAGGCGACTCGCCTTAGGTGACTCGAGGCATCAGAATGACAGAGTAAATCGAGCTGGTGGTTAGATCCTATTTGATATCAAGCCCCAGACCTGTGTGCTTGTGGCAGACCAAATCACAGGTTCCCAGGATGGGAACCTGTGCGATCTAGATCATGGATGTGACCCACAGACCCAGCCCCTAACCTCAAGTGCATGCCCTGGCCTCAACTCTATTCCTTTCTTCCTGAGTGCACTCCTTCAGTGCTTGAGGGAAGGGGCTGAAAACATGGGCCAGATCCAGGAACTGGAAAGGGGCCAAATAAAGACAAGTTTATTATTATTATTATTATTATCATTATTATTATCAAACATTTATATAGCGCCAGCAATGTACCTGGCGCTTTACAAAGTAGTTGAATAGACACGGTTCCTGCCCTAGGGCGTACAATCTGAGAGATGGGGGTGGGGGTGATGAAGGAAGGGGAAGGAGTGTAATATTCACGAGGATGCGAGGTCCCAGATGCACGCGCTTGGCTTGGTTACATCGAGAATGATGGCTGGCTGGTCTGTGTGGTGAGGATATGAGTACACAGACCATGGGTAACAGATTGTACTGGATGGAGGGTATAAGCAGGAGTTAGGTGAGGGGAGCAAGGAGTCAGGGAGGGCAGAGCGGAAGAGGTGGGCCTTGAGGAGGGATTTGAAGGTACAAAGGGAGGGAGCGAGGCAGATGTGGGCAGGGAGGGAGTTCCAGGCATGGGGGGGGGGAAGCTAGGGAGAAGGGACAAAGGTGGTGAGGGGAGCAGGGGAGGCGTGCGAGGGTGAGAGAGGGGGACAGAGGAGAAGCGGAGTTCACGGACTGGAGTACGGAGGGAAATCAGCGCAGAGAGGTAGGGGGAGCAAGGTTGTGAAGAGCTTTATAGGTGAAGACTAGGAGCTTGTGCAGGATTCGTTCAGGAAGGGGGAGCCAGTGAAGAGAGGAGAGGAGGGGCTCACGTGGTCGAAGTGACGGGTGAGGTGGATGACCCTGGCAGCAGAGTTTTGGACGGAGATAAGGGGAGAAAGGTGAGAGCGGGGGAGGCCAGTGAGAAGGAGGTTACAGTAATCGAGGCGAGAGATGACCAGAGCATGAACAAGAGTTTTGGCAGACGAGACAGAGAGAAAAGGGCGAATCTTAGCAATGTTATGGAGGGAGAAGCGACAGGATTTAGCAACAGAGTCAATGTAGGGTTTAAAAGAAAGGGGTGAGTCAAAGATGAAGCCTAGGCTACGGGCTTGGGGGACAGGCAGGATGGTGACTCCATCAATAGTTATTGACAGTGAGGAAGGAGAGGAAGGATGAGGGGGGAAGATAAGGAGTTCAGTTTTAGCCATGTTGAGTTTGAGTTGACGTTGAGACATCCAGGCAGAGATGTCAGAGAGACAGCTGGTGAGGCGAGCTTGAATAGATGGAGAAAGAGAGGGAGTAGAGAGAGAGTTGAGTGTCATCAGCGTAGAGAGAGTGTGTTTGCCGTGTTGGTGCCAAAAATAGGTCATAGAGACCTATTTTTGTAGGTAGAGATATCTTTTACTGGATCAACTTAGGTTGGTGGAGGTTTGCAAGCTTTCGGACCTCACAGGAGCCTTCGTCGCCTAGGCAAGTCAGAAATCCAAGCTGTACACTGAGCAAAGCGAGGCACAGGGGTTATATGCAGAGGCTGGGGAGCATTACATCATGGGAGGGTAAGGACAGAGAGGGGTGGGGGAAGAAGTATGCATTTGTAAGAGAGTAGGTGTGGTATAATGGGGCAAGTAATTGACAGGGTGCCTGGAGAGGGGAGTGGAAGGGAGTAAGTGCAGAGAGAATCACTTAACAAGTGTTAAGTGCAGGTGTTAAGTGCAGAGAATCATTAGGTCCTACTAGCTAGCTTTCATACACCTTTAAAAAGTATGCCACCTGCAGGCATTAGACTGGCAAGGTGGTTCAAGCACTGTTTGAGTTCCCCAAAATGGTAGTTTACAGATATGTGAATTTTTATTTTTTATTTGAACTCAATTATGTTTTTAAAATGGGCATCCTTATTTATTTTAGCCAAAGACCTCAAACAGGGTCTTTATGCACTACAGGTTTAATTTGGAAAAGCGGACTGTATTTTCCTTTTGGTTTAGTAAGTTAATCATTGTAAGACTTTTTTTGGGGGGGAGAGGAGGAACAAACCATTTTAAAAGCAGCTTTTAATTTAAAAGAAGAGGTTGAATATGACCCAGGTTTTGTAGATTTTTATTTAATCTTATAGCCGTATCAGATTATTAAGAGGTCAACGATTTACTGCAAAGCCATCCTGTATTTATTATTTGATGTTACCAAAATTATGTTTAAAGAGGAGGGAGGTGTGTCTGGAATTCTCTTTCCGTCTCTAGAGCAGTTTTATGGAGCCGTTTTATGGAATTGGATCTGTTGCATGGAGCTCTGTGGAACTAACTAGGAGATGTCCTAATTATGTTGTTTTTATGGTGCTGTTGAGGGTGTTTGTGATGTGGGGCATCCAGTGGAGTTGTGGGGGGCAGTTCCATGGGCGCTGAGGAGCTAGGAGGTGTTTGTGTTGTAGAAATCTAGTCTGGAGCTGGGGGTGGGTTGATGTTGTGAATTGTCTGTGCTATGGGGTGGTTCTGTTTTCTGAAAACTGCATCCCTTCTGCATATGACAACTTTCTGCAAGAAGGATGCTGGGGGAAGGAAGGAGGGTCAAGGGAGAAGATTGGGGGGGCGGGGCCCAAGTCCATTTCTTGTTCCTGGGCCCACTCCAACCTAGCTACACCCCTCCTAAACAGGGACTGTTGGGAGGTTTGCACAACTACCATGTCTGGGGACGTAGCCCCAACAGCAATTCTCAAGAACAGTGGCATGAACAGGGTCCAACAGATTCCAGATTTTTCAACACCACTCAATCTTGGCTACCCTGTCATACCCCAGAGGAGAATCGTTCAGTGTCTTAGGTCAATGCTTTAGGAACCCATCTCATGATGCTGTGGTCACAGATAACATATATGGTCTGACACTGGTGTGTGCCCAGCCTCTGTGGACATCAGGAAAATAAAGTAGTTACATCAGCCCGAGGAACACGTTGACAAAATTGTGTAACACACCTGCGGTAGGATCCAGACACCCATTGCCTAACTGCCTGGATCTTGTCAGCCTCTGCTGCCATTGTTGCTGCCCTGACCTAAAATGAATGGGAACTGAACTTAAGAGCTTGCAAGACTAAAAACTGCAATTGTGTCAGAAAGGAGGGGCTGCCGTGAACCAACAGTAGGCCCTGCTCTTGCATGAGCTGCCCAGACAGCTGGACATGCCACATAACTAGCCACTCAGTTTCCACCTATCCCCAAATGAAAATCCCCTTCAAATTGCCAACCCCTTCTTCCACCCCACATCAGCACCCACTCCCCCCCTGCCCCCCAAAAGCAGAGAATCCGAACAACCTGTTGCTGTTGTGTCAGGATCCGGTCACCTGGAACCACTGCTGAGTCATCTGGGGCCACTGCTGCCCAAGGGGGAGGGAGGAATAGGATAAGCCTTTAAACACATAAAGAGGAGAAGAACAGGGGTCGAAAAGCCAAAGAGAAGAGGCAAGCAGAGAAATGGGGGTAGAAAAAAAAAAAGAAACTGGCAGGGTCAGGCAATAAGGCTGCTGAAAGCCTGGAGAGAAGTCAAGGAAGAAACCCAAAAGGGTTAAAACAATAAATAAAAGGAGGATGTGAAACGGGGGGGCTTGAGGGAAGGGCGGGTGACGTGATTAGCAACCTTGGCAGACTCAGCAAGAGAGAATGAAGGGAACCCAATCCAGGTAGAAAAGGAAGGTGCAGAGCTGGCTAGCCCGGGGAGAGGTGAGGGAGAGCAGACGCTATACCCTGCCTGCCCTGAAGCCAGGAGCACGGTTGCCGCTACCAGACACACTTTAGCAGCGTCATGAGGGTTAAAAAAAAACACCCTAGCGCACCTTGGCCGGCCCTGCATGCTTTCCCATGTCCTCTCCCTCCGCCCCTCCCCGGCATGACCGGGCGGGAAAACCCCTCTCCTTTCCTAAAGCCTCGTTACTCCTCTGCTTCCTCGCTCAGGGCTGGGGAGAAGCCTTTTCTCCCTAGACCTGCTCTTCCACCTGACCTGGGTGGGGTGGAGCCGGCTCCCACGTGGGCGAGGCTGGGGGCTGGGCTGGCTTCTACCTGGGCGAGCGGGCAGGAAGTTCCTTGGGGCTCCGCCGGGTAGCAGCGCTATGGCTGCGGCTGCCTCTCCGAACAAGCCCGATAACACGGCGTTTACGCAGCAGCGCCTCCCCGCCTGGCAGCCGCTGCTGTCCGCAGGCACCGTGCTGCCACTCTTCTTCCTCCTGGGCCTGGTCTTCCTGGCCATCGGGCTGGGGCTGCACTACTCCTCGGGCACCATCAGGGAGCTGGCGTTGGATTACACCGGCGCGCCTGGTAGCAACTGTTCCCGGTGTACTAATGGCAGCGGCAGCAGCCGTGCGGGGGCACCTCCTTGCTCCTGCGGGCTGCACTTCCAGCTGTCCGAGAGCTTCCCTGGGCCCGTGTGCCTCTACTATGAGCTCTCCAACTACTACCAGAATCACCGCCGCTACAGCGTCTCCCGGGATGACCAGCAGCTCAGTGGGGACTCCTGGGGGCTGCACCACCCTGCCGAGGAGTGCCAGCCCTACCGAAGGGACTCTAAGGGCACCCCCATAGCGCCTTGTGGAGCCATTGCCAACAGCCTCTTCAATGATTCTTTCTCCCTCTACCACCTGGTGAATGGCACATTTTTGCCAGTGCCTCTGGACAACAGGGGCATCTCCTGGTGGACTGACTCAAACATCAAGTTCCACAACCCTGAGCCCATCAATGGCAGCCTAGCTCTTGCCTTCAAGGGCACTGTCAAGCCCCCCTACTGGCCTCGTGCGGCCTACCAGCTAGACGAAAGCAATCCCAACAACACAGGGTTCATCAATGAAGATTTTATTGTGTGGATGCGCACTGCTGCCCTGCCCACCTTCCGCAAGCTCTACCGCCGTGTCCGCCAGGGCAACTTCTCCACCGGGCTACCACGTGGCACCTATCGCCTTGATGTCACCTACAACTATCCTGTCCTCCCCTTCCATGGCACCAAGAAGGTCATCTTCAGTACTGTCTCCTGGATGGGTGGCAAGAACCCTTTTCTGGGCATTGCCTACCTGGTCTTTGGCTCTGCCTGCATCCTCACCGGCTTTGTTATGCTAGTTGTGCATATCAAGTTCCAGCACCAAAACGAGGCAGATGAAGGGTAAAGAAAGCTGTGATCCAAAAGCCAGCAAATTTGTGGGAAGGCTCAGATCCTGACTGAACCTCTGCTGGTGGTCTCCAGGCCTGATTTTTTTTCTCTGGCTGGTGTAATGATGCCAGAGTTAATCTCAAATTATGTAGAAGTAAGCAAGAAGACTCAATCCTTCTTTTCAAGATTAATGGTCCAGCCCCTCAGAGACAGATATTCTCTCCTCCTCGGAACACAGGGGAATTATAAACTTCAAGTAAGCCCTTTGGGGTAGCGACCTGTCTCCACTCCTTATACAGTGCCAGGCACACTGCTGACACTATATAAATATTAGGTCCATTTAATATTGAGGAGTAAGAACAAGTTGGGGCTGCAATCCTGGAATCACTTGTTATTACTAAATCCTGCTGACTTCAGACAGAGGATCTTGTTTTGAAACCATTCACAAAGATTTAGCTCGCAAGTGACTTCAGGAATGGCCTTGCTGTTTCATGCAAAATTCATGCATCCAAAGAATCAATCAAGTCAAAAATACTCTTAATACAGTTACCTGTGTTTCTAACAGTGCCTTATTTTTTAATAGAAAGTTATTTCACGTCATCTTGTTCCATTTTCACTATTTGTAATGAAAGTTTGCCAGATTTTTTTGTGTGACATCACTAGCAATAAAATTCACCTATTTTCTTTGATATAGCCAGCTGAATGCTTGTTCCAGGAATTTTATAGAGCTTGGAATGTGGTCTGGGAATTTGTATGAATTCTCAACAGCAATTGAAAAAATTGACCGAGAACTGTGTAGAAAGATAAACAATTAAGGGCTTGTGATCACAGGTGAGAAAATACTATGTGAAATACTAAAGGGAAATGATAAATATTTTTGGATCAGCATTATGTTTTCCATCTTTGCTTGCCTGTATGTCTTTTCATCATTTAGGGTCTGCAGATAGCTACATAAAGAGTTGTCCAACCTCCTCAGCAAGTGATTTTTAACCCTTTGGCAGCAGCTTGCTAGGTGGCTTGGTTTGGTGTGGTCTGGTTAACCTCGCTCAGCAGGCATGTGTGGTGAAAAGCTTCTCATTTTTCTGTATTTTTAGATTTTAAAATGGATGGGGGTGTTTTGACTTGTTAGTTCTTAATAATGTTGTAAGCCGTCCCGGGGTGCGTGGCAGGAGGGGCGGGGTAAAAATTAATTGAAATAAATAAATAAATAATCCGAGTATATATTGCTCGGAATACATTAATCTCATTAAATTTCAGAAGTCCCTTTTCTATGGAAAAGACTATGGAAGTCTCTTTTCTATACAATTCTTTTGTATTGAATTTTGTATGGAAATGGTTACCCAACTTGCCTCTCTAAAATGCTTAATAAAAAATAACTTCATAGCATTTCCCCCAAACTGAACTATATCCATGCATTTCTTTGGGGAATAAAGTGAATTGAGCTGATGTACCTCAGCATTTCTTAGTTTAGTCATTACAAGTCTCTACTTAAAAACATAAGTTAACATTTCGGCAGGGGTATAGCCAGGTTGGAATGGGCCCAGGTGCAAGAAATAGACTTGCCCCCCTTCTTCCCCGCATCATCTCCTCTCCCCTGTCCCACCTCTGCTCCTCCTTCCTCCCTTTGCTTGTTGCACCTGAGCCCTAGAGGCTGCGGTACCTGCCTCATGCTGCTGCTGGTGCTTGCTCTGTCCTGTGCCACTCGCCGAATGGGTCCCATGCGTGTCGTGCGCTGCAGGTGCTTCTGCTCCACCTGTCCATACTGCAATAGGAGAGGATTTGTGACTTGGCCGTGTGCACCCTCCCCGCCAGCTTGAGCCTTGGGACAAATGTCCCCCCATCCCTATGGTAGCTATGCCCTTGCATTTCAGTGGCCCCAATCCAACGGTCTGTTGAGCTACGTGCACAGCCGTGTGGAATCCGCATGCAGCTACATTGGCAGCACGTTGTGCCGTGTGCACGTGGCTTGCATGCGGGTAGCCACAGATCATTGTATTGGGGCCAGTGAAAGGAAGTGCTGTGGTCTCTTCCCCCCCCCCCCCCCCCCCCCCCCTGCTTTTTAACTCAAAAAGTTGAGTTAAAAGCGTTTTAGTCTCTGGAGATATGATTTTATATTTATTGCCTATGGAAAACATGCCAGTGAGTTACTTTTATAACTCCTTGTTAGATGTGTGAAGCTCTGTAGCATAGATGACAGTCTCTACATCACTGTGAAGCAGCCCCATCATGCCACGTGTGTATTTGAAGTTTTCAGACAATGATGAGGGCCTTTCTTATGTTACTCTTATTTGGGGGGAAGTGTTTGTTTTCTTCTCTCAAACTGATTCCTAAAATGCAGGTGTACTGTTTGCTTTACCAGTTCTGTGAACTCCTTTTCTATGTGTGGAGAAACTTGACAAATCATGTAAAACTTCAATCAAACTGTGTGAGGGTTTTTCTGTTGTCTTATTTTTAAAATTCATTGAAAATCCTTTGTAATAGGAGAAAATTGTAAAATTCCAAGAAATCACTTTGCAGAATAAATGAACACATTTCACACCAACTGAGTAAGTTTAATGAATGTTGCTGGAGCAAGAAAACTGTCTTGTGGCTAAATATAACCACCTTCTTCTTTATTTTTTTTTATATATAGTGCCCCCCTGCCATGGCACTCAGAGTGCTTTACATAGAACTAACACAACTTTTTAATCCTCACAACAACCCTGTGAGGTAGGTTAGGCTGAGAGAAGATTGTGACTGGGCCAAGGTCACCCAATGAGGTTCTGACTCATAACAATGATTATTAGTAAAAGTAAACAAAACTATTACCCACAGAGGCTAATGATAATGAAAAAGTGTAAATGCGAGCAGAACTTAGCTTTGTCAAATGTTACTAAAACTTAAGAATAATCTTGAAAAATATTTTTCTTGCACCCTGCTTCGACTATATAGTATTGTGTAGATTGAGAATATGCAAAACCTCACGTTTCAACTTACTACGAACTCATCCATACAGTGTCCTTCCCTATTACTAGCTCACCACTTGTTCCTTAATCTGTGGGTGTTTTAAATGAGATGCTACCCAGCATGGCCACAGAGAAGTCAGTCATCCGACCACCCATCTGAAGGTGGCGCGGGGGAATATGCTCTGTGAGCCATGCAGCATCCAGTCAAGGCCACTCACAGGGCACTGCTGAAAATTCCAGAGTGCACTGTGTGGGGCAAGCCACAAAGGTCTGTGGCAGTGGGCACCCATGCACACCTTGCCCATATGAACTGGGGCAGCTAGCCATGCCAGCAGACAGGTCCGCTGCTCATAGGCACTCTGGGTGGGGGACACAGCCTTTGCAAGTCACAGGAACTGGCTTCGAGTGCTGGGAAGCCTGGGTTTCCCAGTGTTCATGCCAGGACATGTAACTTTCCAAGGCCAGCCAGGCGTGCTTCCCCCTCCCCCCTGGTCGGTTGCAGAGTGAGTGTGAGGCGACTGGCATGGTATCTATGCTAGGAACTGCCTGTTAGAATCCCTCCCCACGCACTCCACCTGAGTGAGTTCTCTGCAGCTGTACCACTCAGCAGCTGTGGGATGCCTCCCTCCCCCCCACAAGCCTTGCTCATTTTAAAAACACACTGTTTGCCTTTCCTTGTAGCAGGGCTTAAACACAGGCACCAGCAAGTTCCCTGCATTTCAGTAGCCTGCCCCTGGCATCAGGTAACAGAGAACACAGGAACCTTAAGGAATACAGGTAGTAGTAAGGATTTTACTCAGCACTCAGAATATGGGTTTGTGCTATTACATACTTTAAAAGAATATTGTGTGTGCCAAGGGTGGGTTTATTTATTTATTTTATTTTAAAATTTATATCCCGCCCCTTCTGCCAGCCCGGGGCGGCGAACAACATTTCATTTAAAACAATAATAAAATTTTAAAACAATTTAAAATACACTACATGGGGAAAACCCACATCCCTATCCCCACCCTACCCCTACCCCTTATATGGGGTTTTCTTATTTTTTTAATCTAATATTATATATATCTGTCTACACTAAATCTAACCGCTATTAACTATTCTAAATGCTATGAAGTAAATGGATTATCTAATAAGTACACAGACCTACTCCTACAAACACTAAAACTAAATCACTAACGCTATCTCTATCACTAAGGTAACTCCTACAACTGTCTTCATCTATCTATCTATCCCCCCCATCCCATATCCATATCGATATATATATATGTATCCATATATATATATGGATATGGATATATATGGATATATATACATCCATATATCCATATATATGGATATATATATGGATATATATGGATATATATACATCCAATATATATGGGATGGGGGGGAATCTTCACAAATAGAAGAGGAGTCTGTAGTGAAATACATACATTACATACTCAATGAGTCTGTACAGTGCATAACACAAGGTTTCAGTTTATGGTTTAAGTTTCATTTCATTACAAAAGTGAAATGAAACTTAAAGCAATCTAAAAATCCTACTCAACACCTGCTGTTCAGGAACAGTGACTAGCTCAGAAGGTGTTGGGAAGGGGGGAGGCAGATAATTAGTTTCGTTTCTTGCAAACCTCTCCACCCCTGGTGCCTGGAAGTCTGCTCCTCAGTGACTGACATCTCCCTGTAATGTTTGACCTTCCAGTGAACCTTTTTTTGCCACCCGAACTCATCTGAACGCGATCCGAACTGACCGAACCGTTTGGCCATTTTGCCGTTCGGTGTTCGGTTTGTTCGCGTTCGAGTTCGGTCGTCCGAACAGTTTGAGTTCGGGGCGAACTCCGAACTTCCGAACCGCGTTCGCCCATCCCTAAGCAGCACTTCCACTATTGCCATGAAAACCTCAACGAGTATGGCACCCACTGTGGAAGTTCCCATGCTGAATGGCTGGGCAACAGAGCAGCAGGAGTCTGGAGTGGCAAGTCTCTTCTAACTAGCTCTCCTTTGGCGGCTCCTGGCTGTGCGCCAGCACCAATCAGCTGTTCAGCATGTGGCCAGGAGCCAATAGAGGAGGGCTAGTTTAGACAAGCCTGACCACGTGGTGCACAGGAGCTGCGCCGCAGGGAAGTGTGGAGGAATGTCTCCTCTGGCTCCCGGGCTGAAGAGCCTCCCTGCACGGCACAGGACCTGCGTGGAGAGGCAGGGGATGCCTCCAGGCTCTTCCTTCCTCCTGGGCGGTAGACCAGAAGGAGAAGAGATTCTAGAGAAGTCACCTCCCCAACCCCCCAGAGAGCATGCTCCGGGTGCCATCCCGGAGTAGCAATTCTCTTGGGGGACTGAGGAGGGACTGGGGGAGGTGCCAGAGGCTCCTTGACTGGGTTCTTAAGGAGGAATCAGAAAGGTCTTGAGGATGGTTCAGAGTGTCTTTTCCAGATGCCCTTGCTACCCTGATGGAAGCCTCGGGAGCTCTCTCTCTTTCCCCCACCCTTTAACAGAGGGGAAAGTGGGGAGAGAGCAAGTCACAGGCTGTTGCAGAGGACAACTGGATTCCTCCTTGGGTGAGTAATATTTTTTCAACTTTTCTATTTTTAAAATTATTTTTAATGTTTGTTTGTTTTTATTTTGTATTCTTTTTAAGGTTTATTTTATTTTGGATTGGGTTTGAGGTATTTTGTTTTGGAAATTTAAATATATTTGGGGATTTTAAAATTAAGTTCAGGATTTGGGGTTATTTTTGGATTTAAAAAATTTTTGGTTTGTAAATTGACACTATATTTAAAAAAAATATTTTTGTCTTAAATTTTTAAAAATTTTGTTAGTATGTAGTTTAGATATTGGATATTTGGAGTGGCTATATTGTGTGTAGACTGAGCGCAGTAGTGTAATGCCTTTCTTAGATTGTAAACCCCTTGGGGCAAGGACCCTGTCTATTTCCAACAGTTGGATATTTGGAGTGGATATATTTTGCATAGACTGAGTGCAGCAGGGGACTATGTTTCTTGGATTGTAAGCCCCCCTTCCTCCTCTCCCCCCCCACCTCACCTCCACCCTAGGCATGGACGCTGTCTATTTGAAACAGTTGTAAAGCACCAGGTTTGTGCTATATTGCACATTGCTTGTGCTATATACTTAATAATAAAATTAATAATAATTTTAAAATGCAGCAGTGTGAACACTTCAAATAGACTTATCTTCCACATGACCTTGTACTGTCTTATAGTGTTGTGCTTTCTTGTCACAGCCCCTTTGAATTTTGTCTCTGTGTGATTTGATGCTTGAGAAAATTGAACTTTGAATGTTTAAATTGGATGACTGGGATATTTTGGTGGGCTCATAGTGCAAAAAATCACAGACAAAATATAGAAGTTTTCCTGAACAATGTATTTGCTGACACAGTTAGGTGACTAAGGCCCTTAGAAAATACTTGTTTGTTTTGCATGCAGCCTTGTGCGGTTTTAATGTTTTCAAAGGAGGAAATAGCTGCATTAGCCACTTGAATTTTGCCTCCCATTCTACTTCATAGAATCTTAGAGTTGGAAGTGGCCTCAGAGGTCAACTAGTCCTTCCCTCTACTCAGTGCAGGGAATCCACAGCTACAGTCAAGCCTCTGTTTGAAAACCTTCAGTGAAAGAGACGACACCATTGCCCTACGCAGTCTGTTCCACTGTTGAACAGCTCTTATTGTTAGGAAGTTCTTCCTAATGTTTAGCCGAAATCTGCTTTCTTGTAATTTGAGCCCATTGCATCTAGTCCTGCCCTCTGGAGTAACAGAGAACAGATCTGCTCCATCTTCTATGTTGACAGCCCTTCAGATGTTTGAAGATGACTATTATGTCTCCCCTTAGTCTTTTCTTCTCCAGGCTAAACATACCCAGCTCCTTCAATGTTTCCTCATAGGACTTGGTTTCCAGACCCCTGCCTGTCTTTGTCGCTCTCCTTTGAACCCATTCCAATTTGTTAATGTCCTTCTTAAAATGTGGTGCCTGGAACTGGACACAGTACTCCAGAGGAGGTCTGACCAGCACAGAATAGAGTGAAACTATTACTTCTCGTGACCTGGACACTATGCTTTTGTTAATGCAGCCTAAAATTGCATTAGCCTTTTTAGCAGCTGCATCACACTGCCGACACATGTTCAGCTTGTGATTAACTACAACCCCAAGATCTTTTCACATGTACTGCTGCCAAGCCAGGTATTGCCCATCGTATACTTGTGCATGCATTTTTTCTTACCTAAATGCAGAACTTTACATTTATCTCTGTTGAATTTCATTTTGTTAGTTTTGGCCCAGCTTTCCCACCCTGTCAAGATCATTTTTAAACTTGTTTCTGTCTTCTAAGGTGTTAGCTATTCCTCCCAGTTTTGTGTCGTCTGCAAATTTGATAAGCATCCCTCCTTCATCCAAGTCATTAATAAAGATGTTGAACGATACAGGGCCCAGGACCGAGCCCTGAGGCACCCCACTCGATACCTCCCTGCAGTTTGATGGGGAGTCATTTATGAGCACTCTTCAGGTACAGTTCTTCAACCAGCTGTAAATCCACTTAACGGTAGTATCATCTAGTGGTTAGATTCTAGTCCATATTTTACCAGGTTGTCAAGAAGGATATCGTGGGGCACTGTGGGTGATTTCAGACGTGACGGCTGGCAGCATTGACCCTGGGCCGTGGGGTGGTTCGGACCACGGGCGGGGGTCAAGGAGCACGCCAACAGACGTTCGTCCCAGCCGTGGGGACCGCCGAACCACGGCCCAGGGTCAATGCTGCCGGCTGTCACATCTATTGCGAACCCCCATACTCTGGAGGAGGTGGGGTCGCATGACACAGCGTGAGGCCGCATAGCCCCGCCCTCTGCGCTCCCTGGCCGCCCACCCTCCACGAGACTGGCAGCCGCTGCGGTCTATCTGGCCGCTGCTGCCACCCGCCGCCGAGACTCCGGACCGCAGTGAAGGTAAGGTAACAGAGGTTACTTTTCCTTCACCGTGTTCCCGATCCCCCCTAACCTCGCTTAGTACGCCGCCGTGGTGCGGGAGAACAAAGCATGGTTAGGTTCACCGCGGAGGATGGTTGACTGAGGTGAACATCTGGATGCGAGTAACCAGACATTCACCTGCTTTCAACCCCCTCCGCGGTTGACTGCGGTGATTTCAGACAACGTAACATCTGAAATCACCCTTAGTCAAATGCTTTACTGAAATCAAGATATGCTACGTCCACAGCATTCCCATGATTTACTAAACTAGTAACTCGATCAGAAAAGGAAATAAGGTTAGTCTGGCATGACTTGACAAACCCATGCTGACTCCTAGTAATCACAGCATTATAGACTGCTTTATAATCTGCTCAAGAATCTTTCCAGATATCGATGTCAGGCTGACTGGTCTGTAGTTTCTCAGATCCTCCTTCCCCCTCCTTTTTGAAGATAGGGACAACATTTTCCCGTCTCCAGTGTTCCGCCCTCCCCCCCCCCNCAGGGGAAGTGTCCCCCCCCCCCCAATCTTTCCAAGAGTTCTCAAAGATTATAGACAGAAGTTTCGAGATTACACCTCCAAGTTCCTTCAGTACCCTAGGATGCAATTCATCTGGCCCCAAAGACTTGAACTCATTTAAAGTAGGTAGGTGTTCTCTTACCATCCCTTTACCTATTCTGAGCTGCAATTCCTTCCCTTCATCAATAGTGCTTCTCTTGCCAGGTTGGACATAGTTTCTCTTGTAGGAAAAGATGGAGGTAAAAATAGGAGTTGAGCAATTCTGTCTTCTCTCTGTCACCTGTTAATATTTTGCCATATTCACCAAGCAGTGGACCTACTGCTTTCTTGTTCTTTCTCTTGCTTCAGACATATCTGAAAACCCCTTTTTTGTTGTTCTTAGCATCTCTCGCAAGCCTCAGCTCATTCTTAGCTTTAGCCTTCCTGACACTGTTCCTAGAGGTTTGGGCTACTCATCTGTACTTGTCCTTGGTGATTTGTCCCTCCTTCCATTTCTTATACATGTCCTTTTTTATCTCAGCTCATCAGAAAGTTCCTTGTGCAGCCACGCTGGTTTCGTTAGATTTCTCTCATTTTTCTTCCTCATTGGAATTGTTTGCTATTGTACTTTCAGTATCTCATTTTTCAGAAACTCCCACCCATCTTGGACTTATTTCTCCTTTAGACTTTCTAGCCATGGGATCCTATCTAGCTTTTCTCTGAGTTTGTTAAAATCAGCTTTCCTAGAGTCCAGGGGTACACATCTGACCATGCTCAGCTTTCCCTTTCCTTGATATCATTAATTTCAAGATGATGTGATCACTTCAACCCAAGTTCCCACTACTTTCACCTCATCAACCAGTTCTTCCCTGTTGTTAAGGATCAAGTCCAAGATAGCCAACCCCCTCGTTCCTTTTTCCACCTTCTGTAAGATGAAGTTGTCAGTAAGGCAAGCAACTCAAGAATTTATTGGATATTCCATTCTTAACAGAGTTTGATTTCCAACAGATATCAGGGTAGTTGAAGTCCCCCATTACTACTATGTCTTGCCTCTTGGAAAGTTTTGTAATCTGGTTTAGGAAAGCATCATCTACATTTTCTGCTTGGTTTGGCAGTCTGTAGTAGACTTCAACAATGATATTGCTTTTATTTCTCCTTTTATTTTTACCCAGATGCTCTCAATAGGCCTTCCATGCTCAGATTTGTGCATTTCTGTGCAGGTGTACAAATTCTTTACATATAATGCTACATCCCCTCCCTTTCTGTTGAATCTGTTCTTTTTGAACAAGTTATATCCTTCAGTTACTACATTCCAGTCATGAGGCTCATCCCACAAAGTCTCTATTAAATCATATTTGCCTTCCTGTATTATGATTTCCCATACTCTGTGCATTAGTGTACAGACATCAGAGACCATTAAACCCCAATGGCTTCCCTACTGTGTTTTCTTGTGAATTACTGGGCACCCCCACTGCTCTCCTAATTCCCAATGCCACATGTTTCTGTCCCTAGTGCTTACCTTTGTACTTACCTCTGGACTTTTGTCTCCCTCCCCCACAGGATTTAGTTTAAAGCTCTCTTGACCAGGTTCGCGAGGCTCCTGCCAAACACATTTTCCCCAGTCCTTGTGAGGTGAAACCCATCTCCTGCCAGAAGTACTTCATTACACAGCGTAGTCCGTTGTCCAAGAATCCAAACCTCTCCCACTGACACCATCTGCGTAGCCCGTTGTTCACCTCCTGTATTCTCTCTCTTCCTAAGCCTCTATCTTCGACAGGAAGGATCAACAAGAACACCACTTGTGCCCCAAGGTCCTTCACCTTCCTACCCAGCGCCTCATAGTCACATGAGATATGTTCAAGGCTGTGCCTGGCAGTATCACTTGTTCCCACGTGAATCAGCAGAAAGGGATAGTGATGGTGGGTATGATGAGTCTCGGCACCTTTCTGTCACATCCTGGATCCGTGCACCAGGGAGGCAACACATCTCCTGAGATGTCATGTCAAGTCACCACACAACTGCCTCCGTTTCTCTCAGTAGGGAGTCACCAATCACCACCACCCTTCTCCTCCTCTTCCTGGGGGCGGTGGTGGTTGGATTTCCCCCATCCTCGGGAGGCTGAGAATCCTCCTTCTTGCCCAGCAGAGCCTGGGGTGGCAATCCTCTTTCAGACAACCCAGAATCGCTCTCACTGGGAAGACCTGGAAGCAGTTGTTTAGCTCCAATGACAAAGAATATCTTCAGATTCTCCCATGAGTCTATGTGCCCTCCTCTTGTGTTCAGTTTTCTTCCTCTTCCTTGAAAGCCTCCTCCTTCTGTTGTCCTTCTTGCGTCCTGTCCAAGAACTCCTCTTCCATGATAACCTGAAGCATAAAGGCTTGCCTTACGCTCTTGCACCTTCTCTTCAAGCAGGGATACCAACTTGCGCTTGTTGCAGATGTAGTTTCTTATGTCTTCAGGTAGGAAAACAAACACAGCACACACCTTGCAGGTCACCACAGAAGCTCCCTTGCTGTCCATGTTGCTTGGATTTCTAGATGGGTTTACAGTCTTCCTGGACCTCCCCTGAAAACGTCCCTTCTAAATTCCCCACGCAAAACTCTCTGTTGTCTCCTCCTGTTTGCTCACTCCTGTTCGCTCGTTCCAATTTTGAATTTGGGATCTTAAGGGTTTTTCCATGTACTTGTTTTCTCTTGTTTGCTTGTGTGGGAGATTTCAGCTGGTAGGAAGAACTGAAAGTGCTATATGAGAGGTGGGGAATTTTTCCCCTCCCAAGGACCAATTGTAGCATTTATGGTGTACATTTTAGGATTCCACATAATCCTGTTGGGTTTTCATGAATTTTCCATGTATTTTGGTGTGTCTTTCTTTGAATGCCACATGGTGGGTAATGCATGCCCCTCTTTTGAACTGTGCATGCCTCTTTGCCCTCTGTAAAACTCTATGCAGCATTTATGGTGTGCCATTTAGGATTTCACATAATCCTATTTGGTTTGCAGCATTTCCCATGAACTTTAGTTGTGGCCTATGCTCCTTTGTATTTCAGATATTGTAATGTTTGCTTGAAATGCACCTTAAGTAAAGTACTGAAAATTTCTGTAATCTGGACTAGCTGTTATGGTACTTCTGTTTTTTCTGATGTGATACTCCTGCCATTGCACACATCACCTGCTGGTGGCTATTTGAGACAGGTCCCTGCCCAGTGGGCTTACAGTCTAAAAAGGACTAGGGTGAGGGGAACACAGGGAAAGACAGACACACACATTTCTCCATTTTTTACAGAGGAGGAACCTAGGCTGTAAAATTCATATTAATTTCAAAATTCTGGTTGGCCCTGCCTACTGTTGACTTGGCCCTGCCTACTGTTGGCTTGGCCCCACCCATCGCTGGTCCTTCCAACTGCCTCATGACCCTTGGAACCCACCAGCCACCACTGGTGTGTGCATGAGCCCTGTGTCTGTAATAGAATTTGAAGTCCTAACTGTTCAGCCAATTATGCAGCAGCTCTTTCATCTGTCACCCTAGAACAGTACTCAGACTTTATAAACCAACTCTCTCCCCTTCCTCCTGTTCATAGTAGCTGCCCCCCCTCGACCTTGCTCCCACTCTGTCAGCCCTTTTCCACTCTCATGCTTCGTGGATAGACTAAATGTGTTAGTAATTCCCCCTCTGAATATGCCCATGATTTATTGATCTCCTATCGAAGAGATTATAGGAAGTTACTTATTGGGAAAAGGCAGACCCATTTGAAACAAAAATGGTCACATCTCCTTTTGGCCGCCCAAGAGAAGGACTCTTAAGAAATTTTGGACTCTCATCAAACAATCTCAACCAGTGGCTCATAGGTGCCACCTTTTTGACCCTTCTCCTTCGGCTTGGCGGTCCTGTTTTTTAATTTGTTTGCCAATCCCTAAACCCCCATTTCTGATATTGATTTGTCTTATCTTTCAATTGAGAATTTTCATGCTTGGCACCCTGTGACTCCAGTAGAGACCAAGGACTTAATTTTGCAGTTGAGACCTGGGAAAGCCCCAGATTGTGATTATATAACCTCAGATTTACTTAAATTAAATCCTAATTGGTGGGCCAATCTCTTGGCACCCTTGTTTACTTATATCGATTCACACGGTCTCCTTCCTAAAAGCTTGCTAAATAGACTGGTTGTGCCGATCCATAAAAAAGGCAATCCAGCTTTGCCCTCTAACTACAGGCCAATAAGCCTCTTAAGCATAATTGGGAAGCTCTATTCTAAACATCTGTTACAGAAACTTCAAGCATGGCTTTCTGCTAACGAGACGATTATTCCTGAACAAGCGGGTTTCTGCGAGGGCCAGTCCACCTTCGACCATATATTTGTCCTCCAGCGATTGATTGCCAAGTACGCTCGCCTGCGTAGTAAATCCCGACTCTACTTATGCTTCGTCGACTTAAAATCGGCGTTTGATACTGTAGATGGGGAGCGTCTTTGGCATAAACTGAGCTTGACCTCAATTGATTGCAGTTTGTTATTTCTTATAATCAAACTCCACTGCAACAATACCATGCAGGTTCACTTTGCACCCGATTACCCTCCTACAGAGACAATCCAGGTATCCCGGGGGGTTAGACAGGGTTGTATTCTTGCCCCAGCCCTCTTTAATTTTTTTCTTAACAACTTAGTGTCTTTTATATCTGAGATTGATTCCCATGCCCCTAAGTTGGCTGACCGCAGAATTCCAATTTTACTTTACACGGATGATACTGTTCTAATTTCCCAGACCCCAATTGGACTGAGAAGAAGTATGCGTAGGTTCTTGATATTTTGCCAACAAGAAAATCTATCTATCAATTTTTCAAAAACTAAAACTGTGCGTGTGGGTAATAGGAAATGTTCCAGTTTGTGGCAGATGGGTGAATATCAGATTGAACAGGTTGGTTTCTATAGGTATCTTGGAGTCGTGTTTTCGGCCACTAGGAACTGGCAAAAGCACTTTAAACTGGCTCTTGACCAAGCCAAAAAAACATCTAGTGCAATTCAGAGTTATTTTTACTCAAAGGGCGGGAGACTGGTGAAACCAGCCTTGTGCCTATTCAGGGCTAAGGTGGTCAACCAGCTTCTCTATGCCTTTCCTATTTGGGGGTTGATGTTTCTGAATATTATTGACTCACTTCAGAATAGTTTCTTACGAGCCATTCTGGGGGTCCCGAGAGGAGCCCCCCAGGTCCTTTTGAGAGCAGAGACAGCCTCACGAACACTAAAATCGCAGGCTCTTTTGGCAATTATAAAATTCTGGCTAAAAGTGACCTTGCTTCCTTTCAAACCTCACTATCTTGTTAGTTTGGTTTCTAGTGACCAGTATAATAACGTATGGTCACAGACTGTGGAAAATGAGGTCTCGAAATTGGGTTTCTCTAGGGATTTTCTACTCCCTTTTGGCTTTAAGAACACTGTGTCTCTGGTGAAAAATAGGATTCTGGACCATGAATTACAAAGTGAGTCTTCATCTCTGAGAATGCAGAAAGTGGCCCCACTCCATATTAATATCCAATTGCAATCTCATGATACTAGTTACCTTTTTCTTTGGGTGGACTGGCGGACGAGACATGCTTTAACATTATTCAGCTTTAATGTCTTCCCATCAGCTATTGACCAAGGGAGACTCGCTGGACTACCTCTGGATTCCAGGTTTTGCACAAACTGTTCTCTACTCGAGATTGAGACTCTTGCGCATGTCATATACTTTTGCCCAGCCTATGCCAAACCTAGAGCAAGTTTTTTACATACCTATCTTTTGGATTGCCTGGTTTTGCTTCTGGATGGCCTTTTGACTAAATTACTTTGTGGCAGTGACTCTCATCTCTCAAGAGCAATGACCCAATTTAGTGCCTGTGTTCTTGAAATGAAGCAAAAGCATAATATGAGCTGATTGTGATCTTGATTATAGTTTGGTTCTATTTTCTTTCTTGTGCTTCCCGGTCTACACTCCAATATCTGGCTATTAAGTATATATTCTGTTTTATGTGTTTTCCTTTTATTCCCTGTATTTTATATTTATATTATATATTGAAATGACCTACTGGTTACTCAATAAATAATTACTACTACTTCCACTCTCATGTTGCTTCCCCTTGTTCTGACGCTCTCCTACATGCTCCCCATCATTTTGGGAATTTTCTCCAGCTCAATCAGAATGGAGCTAGGTACTTGCTATCTGTTCTCCTTCTTGCAGCCCCCCAGAATACTTTCATGCCCCCCCCGAGACCCACCCTGGTTGAGAACCAATATCTTATAAAGCAACAATGCTGCTGGTTCTACTATCCTCTTTTATAAGCTTAATCAACTAATGTGGTCCATCTGGAACTTAATTTCCCTCAAGTGGCAAGGATGAGCTCCAGTCCAGTAGGCTGTTATTAGTTAGCTTCATCATGGATAAAGTCTCCATTGTATCAATCAAAATTTATTGTATAACCCAATAAGGTTATAGCAATGGACATGCAGTTCTGAACAAAACATACATATAAACATACAGGTAAACAAACATATCAAATAGACCCAAAGTTAACCCTAATTTAGACCTTGCGAATATAGCTAACTCTTAAGTTTCTTAGTAATCAGTAAAATCATAATATATTTGTCTTTGTTAGCCAACAAAAGGAAATTTTGGCCATATCATTACAATCTGCCATCCCATGCAACATATTTGAGATATGAGACCATGGATCTGTATATATGGGGCAATAAAATAAATAATGACAAAGATCCTCTATCTCTCTGGTGTTACAAACACATTTTTGATCTTCCCTTGGGACCATAAGATACCGACCATGCAACATTTCTGATCCAAAAGTTTGGAATCTAGCAGCTGTAAAGACCCTTCTCATTGCTGGGGATGGAAGGTCAATCGGGTAGCTTTCAAGTTCATATGAGTACTTGTATAATCCCAAGAGGGGAGAGAATCTCAGTGAACTAATCACCATTATTTCATCTTCCCTGTACTGCGGTGCAAAATTTTCCTTCATGTTGCTAGAAAAAGTTACTTTTGATGAAATAGTATAAAGGAGGAAATCCAATTTAATGAGAGCAGGTAATTTTCTCCAAGTCTCTTCCACGAGTCTTGTCCACCCATTGCACCTTGTTCAATAAAGGATCTCTTTGCCAGGGTCATGTCTGGACTCCAGTACAGTTTATGAAAAAAGGAGCAAACAGCACAGTCTATGTAATATCTAACTGGTAGAACCCTTACCTCTGCTCTAATACTGGGTGCCAAAGTAGAAAGGGGCACCCCCAGGATCATCTGCAAAAAATTATTTTGTGGGATCTCTAGGGTACTGGTCTTTATGAAGCCCCATAAACCTGACCCATAACACAATTGAGTAAAAACCCTTGTTGAGAAGACCTTCAAGGCTGGGAGCACCATATACCCAGAGCGGTTCCTAGTCCTCCTCAATATGCCATGCACAGACCTGGAGGCTTTAAGTTTGACTGAATTGAAATTCTCCCTCCAGATGCCATTCTCAGCAAAATGTATAAGGATGTGCAAACAGGATGGAGTTCGGCCATTCAGACTAAAAACTTAATTCAGGTTTGGGAGTTTGGTCTGGTGGAGTTCGGACCCCCCCCCCGAACGTTTGGGGAGCTCAGTCCCGTGGGGAGGCTTGGGGTGCTCCAGGGACCCCCAGGGGTGCCCATGGCAGCATGGCAGGTCATCTGAGACCCAGCAGCAGTAAAGACCAGGCAGGCTTGACGCTTGGCACCCCAGGTTGTCCGGGCAGGCAGGCTCGGCGCTTGGGCCTTGGGGCTGCCTGTGGCGCCAGGGCTGGTAGTCTGAGACCCAGCAGCAGAGGTGGGAAGGCTTGGGGCTTGGTGGTTGGCACCCATAGGGGGCAGGGCATTGCAGGCTGGCATCGATGGAGTGGCAGAAGAGGCCTGGCCAGGGCTTGGTGGCTGGCACCTCTACTTGGCCAGGCATTGCAGGCTGGCATTGATGGAGCAGTGGCAGAGACCTGGCCAGGGCTTGGTGGCTGGCACCCCTGCTTGGCCAGGCATTGCAGGCTGTCTGGCATCGGCGGAGCAACAGCAGAGGCCCGGCCAGGGCTTGGTGCCCTACCTGGCCGGGCATTGCAGGCTGGCAGGCCTCCAGTTCTGCCTGCTCTATGCTGGGTTCTCCAGTTCTAGTCACCATCATAGCTGGGCATTGCAGGCTGCCAGGCATCGGTGGAGCAGCGGCAGAGGCCTGGCTAGGGCTTGGTGGCTGGCACCCCTACTTGGCTGGGCGTTGCAGGCTGGCAATGCTGAGTGGCAATGTGGAGTGGCACTGCTACAGAGCACCCACTCAGATAAAGTGTTTGGGGAGGGATTCAATTGGGTGGCTCCCAGCATGGCTACCCCAGCAGCAAGCCACCATGCACTCCCTCTGCCATGAACCATGGGGGTGGGGGAAGCACACTGGGCTGGCCTTTTCAGGTGACATGTCCCCACCCGGTGTGAGCCCTGGGGAACCCAGGCTCCCTAGTGCTCCTGGCTAGTTCGGCTGAGGCCATGTCCCCTGCCCACTGAGTGCCAGGAGCAGCGGCAGAGGCCTGGCCAGGGCTTGGTGACTGGGTCCCCTACTTAGCCAGGCATTGCAGACTGCCAGGCATCAGAGGAGCAGCGGAAGAGGCCCATCCAGGGCTTGGTGACTGGGACCCCTACTTGGTCGGGCGTTACAGGCTGACTGGCATCGGTGGATCAGCGGCAGAGGCCTGGGCAGGGATTGGTGGCTGGCACCCCTACTTGGCCAGGCGTTGGAGACTGGCATCATACACGACTGAGCTCAAGAAGCTCTATTGCAAATTGGGCAAGCCTTGCCCGGGGGTGAATCTCGTGGACACCCAGCCCCCGCCCGCCAGCGCACTTATCCAAGCTATGTCCGTCTACAAGAGGGAGGAGCAAATGGCTGATGTGCAGTACCAGCAGCAGTAGACATTGGATTGCCAGGACACAGTAAAGGCGACTGGCACCCCTGCTTGGCTGGGCATTGTAGGCTGGCTGGCATTGGTGGAGCAGCGGCAGAGGCCCAGCCAGGGCTTGGTGGCTGGCACCCCTGCTTTGTGGGGAGTTGCAGGCTGGCTGGCATCAGTGGAGCAGCAGCAGAGACCCAGCCAGCGCTCAGTGGCTGCCACTTCTATGGCTGGGCGTTGCAGGCTGGCTGACATTGGTGGAGCATTTACAGACAATGAAGTGGAATGACAGCCCTCCCTGCCTGGAATGATGGCCCTAGAACCCTGATGGTGGGTCCTGGGGCTGGAGTGGCTGGCTGTTTCCTGATGCTGTGGAATGACAGCTCCCCATGAACAGAATGATGGCCCCAGAACCCTGATGGGGGGGTCCTGGGACTAGAGTGGCAGCTTCTGGATGACGTGGCTGGACAGCCCCCCATGCCTGGAACGTAGGCCCCAGAACCCTGAGGGTGGGCCCTGGGGCTGGAGTGGCTGTTTCTGGATGCGGTGGAATGACAGCTCCCTGTGAGCAGCATGACAGGCCCAGAACCCTGATGCTGGGTCCTGGGGCTGGAGTGCCTGGCACCCCTACTTGGCCGGGTTTTGAAGGCTTGCATCCTACTCGCCGGATCTGAACAAGCTATTCTGCCAATTGGACAAGCCTTGCTCAGTGGTGAATCACATGCCTACCCAGTAGGAGACATTGGATTTCTGGGGCACAGAACCCATGGCACAGACAGCAGAGGCAGCATTGGCAGCATTGGCAGACATTGGATTGCCAGGGCACAGAACCTGTGGCACAGACAGCAGAGGCAGCAGCAGCAACGGCAGACATTGGATTTCCCAGTAGCAGAAGCCATGGCAGAGACAGCAGAGGCAGCATTGGCAGCAGCAGCAGACATTGGATTGCCTGGGCACAGAACGCGTGGCACAGACAGCAGCGGCAGCTGTGGCAGACATTGGATTGCCAGGGCACAGAACCCATGGCATAGACAGCAGAGGCAGCATTGGCAGAAGCAGGTATTGGATTGCCAGGTCACAGAGCCTGTGGCACTGCAGAGGTGGCGTCGGCATCAGCAGTAGACATTGGATTTCCAGGGCACAGAACCTGTGGAACAGCAGCAGATGGCAGCAGCAGGATTGCGTGGGCACATTTGGATTTGCCATGGCAGAGCACCCATCGACCAGCATACAGCAGCAGCGGGATTACCAGGCCAGTGGGGCACATCACCCAGGGTTGGCAGGGCAGGCAGACAGGCACCTTGGCATGAGAGGCAGGTGGACTGGGACGGCTCCAGCTTTGCTCACAGGGTGGGAAGACAGGCACTTTGGCATTAGCAGAAGGCAGACTGAGGCAGGGTTTGATCTTGGCAACCTGAGCAGGTGGGCAGACAGGCAGCGTGGCATGAGCAGAAGGCAGACTGAGGCAGGCTTTGATCTTGGCAACCTAGGCAGGCGGACAGACAGGTAGCGTGGCATGAGCATGGGAAGGCAGACTGAGGCAGCTTAGCCTCATGCCAATTGCAGACTGCAAAGCCAGTGGTCTGAGGAAAAGAGGGATGGTGATTGGGCTGCTAGTCCAAGCCTCTCCACCCTTGGCGCCAAGAAGCCTGCTCCTCAGCTGCCCCCCCCCCCGGGCCTACCAGCTCTGTTTTCCCCACCCGAACGACCTGAACTCATCTGAATGCAGCCGAACTGTTCGGGGCTTCGTGCGTTCATTTCAGATGTTCAGTTCGGTCATCTGAACTGGCCGAGTTCGGACCGAACGTCAGAACCGCATTTGCACATCCCTAAAAACGTATGCCCAGGTAAGTGAAGGACTTTAACTTTTTCTATCGAGACACCATCCAGTCGCCACTTGTGTCTAGGTGGGTGTCTTCCAAATTCCACTACTTTAGTTTTATTATAGTTAATACATAACTCTTCAAGTTTACAAGTGGCACCAAAACCCTCTAAAACCCTACGTAGGCCAATTTGTGAATAGGAAAGCAAGATCATGTCATCAGCATATGTAAGGCCTGCAATCTGCTTGTTGTCTACTAACGGAAGTAAAATGAGTAGGTTTACCCAGATCTTGTAATATGTTGTTTACACAGAAATTAAAAAGAAAGGGGGCCAGTAAACAACCCTGCCTAACTCCCATTATAACAGGAATTGAGTTAGTTAATTGACCTTGAGGGCCCATTCTTAGGGCATTTTCAGACAAGAGACTCCCCACCCACCTCCCACCCACTATACATGTTACAGGGCACCAATTGGGCAGTACTGGAGCCCTGGAACATGTATAGTGGGTGGAGAGTGTCTTGTCTGAAAATGCCCTTACTCTCATATGAGTTAGTATACAAGGCTTTTATAAGAGTTAATAATCTCTTATTTATATATGTTTCTTGAAGTTTTCCCCACATCTTATTTCTGTTGATGCAGTCAAAATCCGATCTTAAGTCAATAAAGGCAACGTATAAACATTTCTTATGACCCCAACATACTTTCTTATTAAATGATTCAGCATGAAGCATTGGTCCAAGGTACTACATTCCTTACGGAACCCAGCCTGTTCCTCCATCAAGATCTTATTCCTACTGGCCCAATCTTCTAATTTACTTAGCAGATAGCATGTATAACCTTTAGATGGAATATCCAACAAACTAATGGGGGGAGGGGTTAGTTTCCTGGGTTCTCTCTCACCCACTTCTTCTACATGGGGATGACTGTACTGGTAGGTTCCATTGTATAGTTTATTGTCTTGCAGTAGTACCTAGGGCAATCACAGATAAAGGCTCCATTGTCCTAAGTAATGCATAAACACATAATAAAAATGACACTCTGCTGGTACAGAGTTTATACACGTATAAAACAAAACTTTTTCTCGGGTTTATATAGCATTGAATTCTATTATAAATCTGTTTTTGTCAGTGTTTTCAAGGCAAGAATAAAATAATATGCTGTTTCCTGTGACATGTTTACAATACAAGGATTCAGTTGGGGAGTGACCAATTTCTTTATCTTCTTCACACTTTAATAACTGGCTTTGTTGTTCAACTGAAAAGGAATGTGGCTTATGTTTCCCTCTAAGGGTGCATTTAACCAGCTGGAGGAAAACCAACCTAAAACACATTCCTTGTTGGCTTCACCTGAGCAAAAGCCCGGCTGAGCACATTCTACAACACCCCGAGAGTTAGGGAATCCAACATGAAGTGCTGCCTGCACCAACTTCCCTTATGGTGGTGGTGGGTGCTGTGCAAGAAAGGTCTGTGTGGTACACGCTGCCTCTACCGGTGAAGTTGACAGGCTGTGCTTCTTGTCTGCTTGCTCCGCTGAGGGAGGGATCTGAGAGTGCAGTCCAAGTGAGGGTTAGCAACATGGATTTTTAAGATTACCCTCTAAAACAAATGCTTACCTTTTTTGTTGCATCAATGTTGTGCTACAAGCAAATTACTGGGAATCTCTCTATAAGCTTAACTTTATTCAATACATGCTATGAACAATATTAATAAAATGTTTCAATCAAAGCTCCAACATAATATGTAGGAAAGAGAAGTCCAATATTACTGAGCTGTTCTCGTAGAATCACACACAAGTGTTTCTTCTGCAGCAGTGCAAACAACTTCAATTGATTTGAACTGAACAAGTGGCAAAGCTACACATCCTGAGAAAGCAGGAAGACAAGACCTCTCAAAATGGGGCCTAATCTGAGTGACCTTTTGATTTTTATGGGTGTTCTGGTCTAAACTTAGTACTTGCTTTTTATTTCAACCTGGGCTTAATCTGACCTTTTCTGCAAATAGTCTTAAAAAAATAAAATACTGAAACTATTGTCTGTTATTTATGCAACTTCCCGATTGCCCCTGGCTATTGTATGCTTCAACAGCTAAATAACACACATTGTGTATGCAAAATGTCAACTTAAAATTATTTTGCAGATGCCCAGAAAGATGCTAGTTTAAAAAAAAATCTACCACATGAAGATATGTTGCAAAGTTCCATTCCATTTCTTCCTCCTTACCTTTGATTTAATCTTGAATTAAATTAATTCATTTAATTTAATCTTGAATTTAATTTCAGCATAACAATAGCTTACTTTAATTTTTAGTTCAGAATTTAAGTATAAACAATACTTTTTTAGGCAAAGGACTTGAGTTCCGGATATAAACATATCCAGGACAATGATCTCAAGACCAGCCGTGCAATGCACACAGCCAAGTTCCAGGAGGAGCTAGACAAGTTCTTCTGCATGGACACGGACATCGTGGCCTCCCGCACACATGGCAACGCCTCTGCCAGGGGCAGACAGAGGGCCATCACACAACCCCCCCGCCAGACTCCATGGAGCAGAGGGGGGAAACTGCCCCTGGCGAGGCCAGCCAGGAAGCGGGAGGGCAGAGCCCCGTGTCACAGGGGCAGGAGGCACCCTGCGGATCCGACCACAGTACCACCACCCTCTGTGTGCACCCACAAAACCCATAGGCTGCCCAGCAATGGGGAAGGGGGTGTGCATGGAGCAAGCAGAGACCCGGGACAGCCCCCAGGAGGTGTTGGAACAGGATCCAGGTACAAATGGCCCAGTGGGCCCGGGGGGGGGAGGCCCATGCAGAGTCTCAGCAACCGGGGCCTGGGTGCCAGTAAACACTAATGACTCCCCGTTCCCATTGCAGTCCAAGGTAGCTGGGAGGTGCACAAGGTGGAGGTCATGGAGGAGGAGGAGGAGGAGGAGGTGGACGAAGTGGGGCTGGCTGTGCCCCTGCTACCTCGTTAGGTGCATAGCTGTGGTAGGGGACACCATCCAGGGGGGCACGGCGCAGAGGTGGGCAGTGGTACAGAGTGGGGATGAAGGCCCCCAGGGCTGCGCACCCCCAACCACCTGTGCCCTACAGGGGTCAGGGTGTAGGTGGGAGGGGCGGCTGGCCCCACAGCAGCTCTCGCGTAACACATGACAGACACAGACCCCACCGGCAGGGAGCCGCGGCCGGGGAGATCCCACAAGAGGGCAGGGCAGGGGGGTCCCACAGGGGAGGGAAAAGGCAGAGCAGCTACAACACGCCCCCCCTGACACCCTGGGACCCACTGTAGGGGTCAGTGGTGCGCACTGGCTGCCCATACTAACATGGGATGTAACCTTTCATTCGCAGAACAGCGACCCGCTCATGTGAGGGGTGCAGCTGCCGGCAGTGTGGAGAGGAATCTGGAGATGTGGGACAGGAACCAGGTGGTGGCAGAGGGAGGACCTGGGCAGGGAGCTGCTCAAGGAATCAAGATGCTTAGCCGAGGTGCACTCCCAGAAGCTCACACTCACCAGGGAGCTCCTAAGAGGGGAAGGGGAAAGGGACAGGGAGATCCTGGTGGCCACAATGGCCCGGTTCCACACCGAGCACCTCTGGGATAGGCGCCAGGCTGCCATCCTCCAACGTGAGCAGCGGCATGCCTGTGCCAGACTGGAGGGTCAGGCCACATGGCTCACGGACCTCAGGAGGGAGGGGGTGGAAGCCCTGCGGTGGGACCCCAGTGTGACAGGTCCTGCCAGGCCGCGGATGGAGGGTTGGCAGTCGACCTACACCATGTCAGCCACCCACTGGTGCAGGTGCCCCTCCCTGCACTTCAGCCAACCGTGGTTCCCCCAGCAGCATCCCTTCCCGGGCCTGGTCCATGAGGTCCCCCTCCCCCACATAGGGCACCTCGAACTGAAGGTTAATGATGGGCGAACAGAACGGAGTTTGGAAATTTGGTTCAGTTTGAAAATCGAGTTCGGTTCGGTCGACCGAAATGGTCGAGTTCGGTCCAAACTCCAAAACGCGTTTGCCCATCCCTACTGAAGGTGGGGCCACCCTTCCAGCCCGCCCCCCCGGCCCCCCCCAGCTGCAACCCGATCCAGCGCCCACACCTCAAGAGCCAGTGACCCAGGACAATTAACCATTCCTGGGCACTGCCCCACCCCCTCCTGTAAGGCTACAGCACCCCTGGGGTTGGGGGCACAACCCCAGGGGAAGCCGGATGAGGAAGAGGGGAAACAGAAAAAGGCAATATCCCGCAAGGGCCATCATGGAACAACCCACAGCAAGCACACACATTACAGTAGATGTGGAGCAACCTCAAGTGAACAAAGCATATGTAACAGCACAACAATTCAGTAGTAGAACATACGTGGTCTATACTCACATTGGTGTGTCTGTACAAGTGCTAGGTTCAGGTGAGGTTGCTCCACGGCTAGTGTTTAGCTTTTGCAGGGATTGGGGGCCCACAGGGTGCTCCTGGGACACACAGTGGGCCAGGCCCTGGCGTGGGAAGGAGCCAAGTGCAGATGTGGAATGCTCACCCCATGCTTGTTTATCCTCACAGGGACCTGCACTGGAGACCAGTGTGGAGCAGCCAGTGGATGACAGGGAGCCCAGGTCATCCGGTCAGCGATCACTGCGATCGGTGGCAGCGAGGGCTCGCTGGCCTGCGAGCCCGGGCGAGGGCACCCCAGACGATACCCTCCCCCATCCCATTGTACAGTTCCCCCCAAGATAAACTGGTTGCAAATGTACCTCTGTTTTGTTTCCTCTGTCCTGGGAACGGTGGCTGGGGGGGGGCTGGCAGGGGGGCACTGGCAGGGTGAGGGCTTGGTACAGTGTCTGCCCAGTCAATGGGGCTGGGAGGAAGCCCAACGAGGCTGCAGGCATATGTGGTGCCTCGACCAAGTGCACACCGACCCTGCACAGGTGGGCTGGGACGTGGTAGCATGCAGGACAGTGTGCTGCTGGAACACCACACGGCTGACTGTGAGGGGAGGGCTCACGCACCCAGGCAACCCACTGGACCCCTTCCTAGGACCCCCTAGCCCACACATGGCACAGAGGCAAGGTTGCAGGTAATGGGTACTACCCAGCTTTATTGATGGGGTGCACAGGTTTATGGGCTGGGGTGTGGGTTGGGTACAGCTTAGGGATAAGCGAACGTGGTTTGGAAGTTGGGGTTTGGCCCAAACACGGCCTGTTCGGACAACTGAACATGAACGTACCGGACCGGACTGAATTCCGAACATCGAAATGACCGAACAGTTCGGTTCGCATTCAGTTGAGTTCAGGTGGCTAAAACATGGTCTACTGTCAGGTCACTGGAAGGCCAAATGTAGCAGGGAGGGGGAAGTCCTTTGACTCAGCTAGGAGCAGACTTCCAGGCACCAGGGATGGAGGGTGGAGAGTAGCTTGGAATAGCAGCCAGCCTGCCAAATCACCATCCCTTTTTGCCTCAGACCACTGGCTTGGCAGTCTGCGATTGGCCACGGGCTAGGCTGCACAGAGCCAATGGGGCTTGCGGTGAGGTGGGCACAGCAAGAAACAAAACTCTGCCTCCCCCCTTCCCAACACCTTCTGAGCTAGTCACTGTTCCTGAACAGCAGGCGTTTCAGAAGACTCCCTCTCTCCCAGCAGTTTTTGTTCCTTCTTATTCCTAATCCATTGCCATCCTGCTCCTATTTCACCCATCCAACCCATTTACCTCCATATTATCATTTATTTAGATTATATTAGATAGATTTAGTTATTTTTTATTTTTATTCTTTCCTGTGTCCCTGTGTTCCCATCAGGCCCCTGCTCTAACCCACTAGCCCCCACTCCCCTCCCCGAGAACCCAGGAGCCCTGGCTCCTAGCCCCCCTGTTCTAACCCACTAGTCCACACTCCCCTCCCAGAGAACCCAGAAGTCCTGACTC
>QEPC01011653.1:553041-567303 GCA_003113815.1 Sphenodon punctatus
GCTACAATAAGTTTATTGGTAGAAGATGACCAGCTAATCCATATAAGAAGTGAGACCACAGCAAGAGGCATGTGGATTGCATTGAAAAACTTGCATGAGAGAACTAGCCTGAATAGCAAACTGTTTCTGCTGAGGAAACTATACAAAATGAGGCTTGGCAAAGAAAGTGAAATGCAGGAGCATATAAATGCCATATTGGAAGCAGTGGCACAGCTGTGCGGCATTGTAGAAGATACAAAGGACAGCCATGTGGTAGCCCTACTCCTCTGCAGCCTGCCTGAATCTTACAGTGCCCTCATCAATGCCCTGGAGACAAGGCCAGAGGCTGAACTGAAGCTGGAATTTGTTAAAGGTAGACTTGTGGATGAATTCCAGTGCAGAAAGGAAAACCTGCAAAATGATCTAAAGCAGGGTAACAAGACTGCACTGAAAACCTCAGACAAGGCTCCTAAGAGGAAAACCAGAGTATGCTTCAGATGCAAAAAGGAGGGACATTTAAAGAAAGACTGCTATATATGGAAAGCAGAACAGCAGAAACTGTCTCCATGAACACCTAAGCAGAGTGCTAAAGTCACAAACAGCAACACAGTTGCTCAACAATGGAGTGGTTGCTTCAGAGCAATGGAAGACAGCTCATCCCAAAATTGGTGTGTAGACTCCGGGGGAATGAGCCACATGACTAGCGATAAAGGATTCTTCACAGGGCTGTATCTGAGCAGTAAAGAAAGGGTCTACCTTGCAGATGGGAGACGCATCAGTGCAGAAGGAATTGGACAAGGATTCCTGTACTTCAACCAGTCACAGGGAGGCAACTGACCATACCCATGAAAGATGTGCTCTGTGTGCCCAACTTAGAAGGGGGACTCCTGTCCGTGAGGCACCTGGCAGCGAGGGGTCTCACCATACATTTCCAGGGAGACTAATGCACAATTCAAAGTTGGACAAAGGTACGGGCCAGAGCCACTGAAGATGAGCACCTGTATCATCTGAGCACAGCGAAAGAACAGGCGAAGCTCACGGTGCACAAATCACACGATGACTGCATCCACCTGTGGCAAACGCAATTTGGGTAGCTGAGCCCCTCCGTCCACAGCACGCATAGGACATGCTGTGGAGGGAGGGGCTAGCCTTTTCCATTGAGCCTAATGGATGAAAAGGAACCTCTCACCTGGGCGCTTGATGCAAATGCCCAGGCGAGAAGCTTTGGGCCGGGTGACTGAGGCAGGGACCAACGCGCATACATGCTGCTCCATGCCTCAGCCGCACATGCTCAGGGACAAGGCTGGCAGCGTGCTGTTGTGCTCTCCCTCTCTGATTCAAACAGCGTGCCACCAGCCTCAGCTGCTTCCCTTCCGCTTTCCCCCCCAATCTGCTGCTCAGAGCGGAGGGTGGGGTGCGGTGGGGGTGGGGAGCGTCAAGGTAGGGAACCTTTTTTGTTTTTGTTTTTAGCTTTTAAATTGCAATGCCCATGCATCCTGGCTCTGGAGGAGCAGGACACGCGGGCAATTTAAAACAAGGTAAAGTTCCCCCCACACCTCTGCCTGCAGTCCAGGCCGCCAGGGACCGCTGGAGCAGCAGGCAGGTAAGTGATCCCTCCCTCCCACCCTGCTCCCACCCTGCTTCCACCCCCCGAGGGTCCCCCCACAATGACCCCACCCCCGAGGGTCCCCCCACCCTGCCCCCTGTAACTGTGAGTCTGGTGATCTTAGCTATGTTCACAATGCTGGAAATGTGGTGATTTTAAAATCCTGAGATGTAACTGTGAGTCTGGAGATCTTTAGGTGTGTTCACAATGCTGGAAATGGGATGCTTTTGAAATCCTGAGATGTAACTGTGAGTCTGGTGATTCATGGGCCTTGAAATTCCCCCCCAACACACACACACACACACACACGCAACAGAGGGCAAGAATACTGCTTCAGAAGGGACTTCTGAAGCAGGGATTGGGGTCCCTCCAACATACATGCAGCAAGTCCCTTCTTTCTGAATCAGTATTCTTAACCTTTGCTGTGCGCGTGCATGTGTGTGTGTGTCTTTGCTAAAACTGCTTGTAAGTGAGGTTTAAGGTTGTCTGCCTGCTTTTAAACCTGGCAGAGGAGGTGATTATAACCTGTCTAACCTAACTGAAATTCCTTGATTAAGTAATGTAATGTCCATCCAACATTAACCCTTGGAACTCCTTGCTGCTGGGTTATGCCGCCCATCGTTGCTCTGGCTCCACCCACTATTTATTTATTTTTTTATTTTTTTATTTTATAGATTTTTATCCCGCCCCCTCCTGCAATGCAGCTCGGCCCACCGTTGCCCTGGCTCCGCCCACCGTTGCCCGCCAGCTGGCCTTACTTCCCCTCCAACCTCAAAACTCACCAGCCACCCCTGCCTTTACTCCCTTTTCCAGATCATTAATGAATATATTAAACAACACCGGTCCCAGTACAGATCCCTGGGGTACTCCACTATCCACTTCTCTCCATTGCAAAAATGGACAATTTAGTCCTACTCTTTATTTCCTGTCATTTAATCAGTTTAATCAGGACACTACCTTCTATTCCATGGCTATTTAATTTCTTGAAGAGTCTCTCATAAGGGACCTTATCAAATGCCTTCTGAAAATCTAAATACACTAGATTGACTGGCTCACCCTTATCCACATGCTTTTTTACACCGTCAAAAAATTCCAATAGATTAACAAGGCATGAGTTCTCTTTGCTAAATCCATTTTGACTCTTCCCCATTATGTCGTGTTTATCAGTATGGCCAGGTGCGAAATCCTGCCCTGACATGCGCAAGAGAAGCCATGTCAGATCACTGTTCACACCATCTCTTTTCCTGTCGGCTGGCTCCTCCGCGCTACCACATCTTCTGTCGTTCCTCCCGCTGCTGCCACTGCCGCCGCAGGTGGAAACGCAGCCTAATTCTGTTCTTAACAACCATTTCCATCAGTTGGCCCGCCACCGACATCAGGCTCACCGGTCTGTAGTTTCTAGGATTGTCTCTGGAGCCTTTTTAAAAATATTAGTGTTATGTTTGCTACCCTCCAATCCTCAGGTACAGTGGCAGATTTTAGCAATCGGTTACAAATTACTAGTAATAGGCCTTCAGTTTTATACTTCAGTTCCATCAGAACTCTGGGGTGAATACCATCTGGTCTGGGTGATTTGTTACTATTAATTTGTAAATCTGCTCTAGAACCTCTTCCAGAGTCATGTTGATTTGTGACAGTTCTTCTGACTCATTACCTACAAAAAACAGTTCCAGCATGGGTATCTCCCCAACATCCTCTGCAGTGAAGACCGAAGCAAAGAATTCATTCATCTTCTCTGCGATGACTTTATCCTCCCTGATCACCCCTTTCATCTAATGGCCCAACTTACAAACTGAAATTAAATTGATAACTAGCAACTAACTGAATGCAAGTCTCCCCTTTCCCCAAAACATTTTCCAGTTCCTAATGAATCTAAATCCCTCCTCCCTGCACCATTGTCTCATCTAGTCACTGAGACTCTAAAGCTCAGCCTGCTTCTGGTGCCCTGCTTGTGGAATGGGGAACATTTCTGAGAAGGTTACCTTGGAGGTTATGGACTTTGATCTCCTACCTAGAAGCCTAAATTTAGCCTCCAGAACCTCCCTCCTACATCTTCCTATATCATTGGTACACACATGTACCACGACAGCTGACTCCTCCTGCGCACTCTCTAGAATTCTGCCTAGGTGATTTGTTTTATATATTTATTTTTATTTATTTATATTAAAATGTTTCTGCCACCCCCTCTTGCCTCAGACATCTCGGGGCAGCTCACAGAATATTGAAAACATTTTAAAACATTAAAATAAACAATAATAATTAAATTAAAAACAATATAAAACCCCATCCCCCCCTAACCCAACCCACCCACCCCATCTTCCCTGGGAAAGGCCTGGTGGAACACCCAGGTCTTAGATTGTCTGAGGAAAGAGGGGAGGCCGGCATCCAAGTGGATCTCTGATGGGAGGAAGTTCCACAGACATGGTGCAGCCACGGAGAATGCCCTCCTCATAGTGGACACCTGGGGGACCTCGAAGAGGGCGCCCCCAACCGACCGCAGGGGCCACTCCAGGACCCAGAGGGTGAGACAGTTCTGCTAATTGGCAGGGCCCAAGCCATTTAGGGCTTTAAAGGTTGGCACCAATACCTTGAATTGGGCCTGAAAGCCTACCGGCAGTCAGTGCAGAAAGCGAAGCACCGGTGTGATATGCTTGTGTCGGCCCATCCCCGTTAAGAGATGAGCGGCTGCATTCTGCACCAGCTGCAGCTTCTGAACCAACTCCAAGGGTAGCCCTACATAGACCACATTGCAGTAATCCAGTCTTGAGGTAATAAAAGCATGGACGATTGTGACCAGATCCGAGTCCGAGACATATGGCCTAAGCCGACGCACCAGGTGTAATTGGTAGGGGTGGGAATGAATGACCGCAATGTAAAAAAAGAAACAAAAGAACCCCAACCACTTTCCCTCCCAGTCCAGACTGTGCGGGTGGAAGGGGGGACACCCCCCACCCACCCTGCCCAGCTTGGATTTAAAAAATAATAATTTTTCCCCTGAAGTCCCTGCTAGTGCGGGCTCCGGGCCACCAGCAGCGACCCAGAGCCAGCACCAGCAGGTAGGTACTGTGGTACTAAGCTGATCCCTGGGGCAGGGGGTGGTTTAACACACACCCCACCCCAGGGATCACCCTACCTCCCCACCCAGGGATCACCTACCTTTGGCGCTCCGGGTGGCGGCGGCGGTGGAGGCGGCGGCGGTAGCATGGCGGTCCGGGGGCTTCAGCGCTGGCTGGTGGCTTCAGCACTTACTAGGCCTTCCAGGGAACTTCAGGGTTTTCCCAGAAGGCCTAGAAAGTGCTGAAGCCACCAGTCAGCGCTGAAGCCACTGAACTGCCATGCTGCCGCCACCACCTCTGCCACTGCCACCCGGAGCGCCAAAGGTAGGCGATCCCTGGGTGGGGAGGTAGGTTGATCCCTGGGGTGGGGTGTGTGTTAAACCACCCCCCACCCCATGGATCACCCTAGTACCTGCTGGTGCAGGCTCTGGGTCACCGGCGGTGGCCTGGAGCCTGAACTAGTAGGGACTTAGGGTAAAGAAAAATATTTTTTAAATCCAGGCTGGGCAGGGTGGGTGGGGGTGCCCCCCCTTCCACCCGCACAGCCTGGGAGTGGGAAGGTATTTTTTTTCCCCCATTGATTTCAATGGGGACAGTTCCCCATTGAAATCAATGCAATAAATTCGGTACCGGTAAACCAGTTTTAATCCGGTAATCCGGTTTTTTGTAAACCAGTAACCGGTAAAACCGGTAATCAGTTTTTTGCCTGATGTCCCACCCCTAGTAAGTGGTGAAATGTTCCCTTTGCCACAGCTGCCACCTGGGCATCCAGGCAGAGTTGTGGGTCCAGGAGCACCCTCAGACTCTGGACCTGAGAAACCAGGGGAGGGAAGACCCCATCAATGATGGGGCCCACCACTCAGCCCTCCCCACAACCATCACCTCCATCTTGTCAGGATTAAGCTTCAGGCAGCTTGCCCTCATCCAATCCCCTACAGCCGACAAACACCGGGTAAGCACTGAGACTGCTGGACCTGAGTCAGAGGAAAACGAGAGATATAGCTGGGTGTCATCAGTAGATTGATGACATCTCATTCCATACTCCCATACAAACTCTCCCGGAGGCTGCATATACACATTGAACAAGAGAGGAGATAAGATAGATATGTGAAGTCTGCTATGTTCACACCAGGCAGGCAACTTACCATCCGGTCCTCATTGCCACCAGCAACCCAGCTATCTACATTTCTAATAACTGAATCTCCAACTACCACGACTATCCTATTCCCACATCCCTGGAGATGTATCCTTGGGGTGAGAGGATATTATGACATCATTCACAGCTACTCAATCATTTCCCACCATACCAGCTTCATGCCCTTCTTCCCAGAGACCTTAATTCTCCAACAAAGCACAGGGGCTATAAGAGCGGAAGTGGGACTGCTCTATGTCCCTGAAAATCTCCTCTATAAATGTCTCAGTCTGCCTCAGATCCTCCAGCTCAGCCACTCTAGCCTCCAGAGACTGCTTTCTTTCTCTGAGAGCTAGGAGCTCTTTGTACTGACTGAACACATACAACCTCTCCCCAAGTGGAAGATCATACATGTTATACTTGGTGCAAAACACTGGATAGTCCCACTTTGCTGCTGGACTTCTACCTGCATCTCCCAGTATTAACCTTCCCCCTAACTAGATTTAAACATCAGGTTATATAGGTCAGGGACACTTATTACTCTAACTTTATTTTTTCAAATGTGTAATTAGCTTGGTGTCCTACAAGCCAAGAGTCCTGTAGTTTAAAGATAATGAGGAAAGCATCTAAAAGCAGGTCTTAAAATTCCATTTATCCTTCAGACTTTTTGTCATGGACTCATAAAGCTGTAACATTGCATTTGTTTTCCCTTCCCTTTGCTTGATTGTTTGTCAGGATTTAAATTTTGACTGGAAGTTTTCAGGGGCAAGGACCATGTTTGTTTGTGCATTAATGGGCCATCAACCTGGATTGGGGCCATCATGGGCTATTATTATGCAAATAAAAAATGGAGACTCTTGACATGATTTAAAATCTGTACTGGATTTTGGCCACAATTCTAAAACTACTTACAACTTTGTCAGTCCCATTAAAGACTAATTGAGCAAAATAGCTTGTTAAATTTGGATCTGCATCCAAATCAGAGCTTCTATCAAGGTTGAGGGGGATCAAGAATTCCAATCAGGTTAAGACACATTTCTCTTTGTTAGACATTTAATTATAACATTGCTATTGCTTTTTAGGTATGATCTTTAGCATTTGTCTATCTTGGATTTCTGGAAATGCCATCAGGTAGAGCAGACTGTTAGCAGGATCCCCCCTTCCACACATGACTATTGAGGGTACCCTAATATATGCAAGATTCTTAAATTTAGGGGAATTAGTCAAATTAGTTGAACTAGGGGTCCCCACGTGCCACACGGATCAGTCTGAGGTTTGATATGTGCTACAGTCAGGTTACGTACCCTCCCCAAAAGTAGAGAAAGAGAGGGAGACAAACATTTAATAAAAAGGGAATGTTTATTTCAAAGGAACATCAAGAAAACACACAATGGGATACAAACACACACATATACTAATCAACACAGTCCCAGTCTGGCTGGTGGTTTACAGGGGAAACACAAGTGGCGCGGGGAAAATGAAAGTAATGTGGGGAGTGAGGGAGTGGGGAACACGGGGGAGACACACACACAATGAGAAAAGAGTGAGAGAGGGAGAGAGAGAGAGAGAGAAGCAAGATGGAAAGTCAGGACCAATGGCTACCTCTCCTTGCTGTTGAAAAGGGGTCAGGTGGCCTGTGGATCCAGCAAAGTTTGGGGATGAAGGGAAGGGGCAGACTGAAGTCTGGGAGACCCCTTAAGACACAGACATGCACGGAGGGCCCCGCACATGTTTGCATCCAAAGCTTTCTCAATTTCAGAGGGGGAGTGAGGAGCAGTTATAGGGTTTAAGATAAAAGATTTGGGATAGGCTCAGGGGCACGACAATAGGCTCATAGGGAGGACAAAAGGGATTCCGGGTGTGATTCTAGGCATGACAAAGGGAAGATGCATATAGGGGCTGAGGGGACAAAGAACACATCTGGGCATGAAAGGAGAGAGGTCCGGGTGTGTGTCCAGGTACAACAAAGGGAAGATGCATATGGGGGCTGAGGGGACAAAGGACACATCTGGGCATGAAAGGAGAGAGGTCCGGGTGTGTGTCCAGGTACAACAAAGGGAAGATGCATAAGGTAAACAGTAGGGGTGGGAATTTCGGTTCCCCCGATATCCGATACTGCTGTTATTTTGCTGTACCGGCGGTATCGGATTAACCCAATAATCTGGGGTACCGGTACCGGTTTCCAGTGCCCGATTTTTTTACATTGCGGCCATTTGAAATGAATGGCTGCAATGTAAAAAAGAAACAACAAAAAAACCCAACACTTTCCCTCCCCCATCCAGGCTGCACGGGTGGAAAGGGGGACAGCCCCCACCCACCCTGACCAGCCTGGATTTTTTTTTTTAACCTGAAGTCCCTGCTAGTGCAGGCTCTGGGCTGCCGCCACATTGGCAGCAGTGACCCAGAGCACGCACCAGCAGGTACTAGGGCAATCCCTGGGGTGGGGGTGGGTTTAACACCCCCCCACCCAGGGATCGCCTTACTTGCCCTCCGGGTGGCAGCGGTGGCGGTGGCGGCAGCAGCACACATGGCACGAGTCAGGCTTCAGCGATGGCAGTGGCTTCAGCGCTTCACTAGGCCTTCCCCCCTTCCACCCGCACAGCCTGGGAGTGGGAGGGGGGAGGTATTGGGTTTTTTTCCCCATTGTTTTCAATGGGGACAGTTCCCCATTGAAATCAATGGGAAAAAAACCCGGTACCGGTATACTGGATTTAATCTGGTAAACCAATTTTTTGCAAACCGGTAAAACCGGTATCTGTTTTTTTGCCCCAAGTCCCACCCCTAGTAAACAGACTGGGGCTGAGGAGACAAAGGACACATCTAGGCACAAAAGGAGAGAGGTTTTCAGGTGATTTGTGGATGGAAGGGAATCATGAGGGGAACCCTAGGCTGAAAGGTGACACCAGGGTGCATTTTCACCAATCAGGCGTGGGGGCATTGGCTTGCGTAAGGGAAACATAGGTTGCTCTAGTTTTCCATGCCTTTGAGGCCTTTGCTAGTCCAGATCCTATTCACCAGCGGTTTCTTAAAACAGGGAGGAGGCCCTTTCTTAACTGACCCGTACTTACTCAGAGCTTCCTCCACCTAATCACCTTTTCCAAGGGCAGACTGGTTTTTGCAGGCATGGGCTCTTTCCCCCTAGGCTCCATTGCAGCTCGGCCCTGACCCTGCTCAGGCTGCCCAATGTCCACCGACCCACGTCGCCTTGCTGAACATGGAGCGGGGTCTGTCTTTTAGGGGGAGAATTCTGCATCTCTGACAACAAAACCCCATTGAAGAGAATATGAGGTGGTCTCAGATCCAGCGATGAACAGCTCAGAAACATTTGTAAACAGGTATTCTTCCTTAAAACTTGATTCTTTATCCTCTCGCTGTAATTATTTCCCAAGGGAATTCAAAATAGTTCATTTACACTCATGCAAGCCATCATCCATCTTTACAAGATGCTGAACTCAATTTCAGCATGTTTTCAGTTCAACACACTTGCACAATTAAACACAAAAAGTTTGTTTCCTTAAAACTCTTCTCCCCAAGCATGGCAGCAGAGGGAAATAAGTCTTGCAGATAGGATTTTACATTTTAAGATTACATCCAAATTCTACAAAAGAGTATAAATCAAGAGCTATACCCTAAGCAACTGAGGGACTAAAAAATGAGATTTGAGAATAGCATTAAGTCAGAGTGTGCAACCATCGCTGTCCCCAATTGGTAAAATTATGTCTGTACAATGAGGAAGGATTTCTTAGTTTGGTGGTTCTCAAACTGGGGCGTGGGGTGAGCGCACAGAAGGTACTCTGGGGGTGTGGAAGAAGGGGCACAAATGGCAAACGCCTGTCTCCACTTTGACTCATCTAAGGGGAGGTTCTACAGAACGATAGGGTTAGGTAGGAAATTTGTATGGGAGGGGGACGAGTCGGAGGATAAGGGGGGAAAATAACAGGAGGATAGGAGTTGGAGCGGGGGAGCAAGGTGTGTGTGTGTGTGTGTGTGTGTGTGTTGGGAGAAGGGTTTCAGCAACCACAGACAATAGGAAAGGGATGGAGTTTAAAGAGTCTGAGAACCACTGCGTGTGATAGATTGTTCTGTAAGAACCCAGAGTTATCAAATGCTGTGGGACATCTTCTATGACTGTTTTTAAATGAGACGCTCCCATGCATGGACACACAGTGTCCATATGTGGGAGTGTCTTGCTTGAATTTGGAGGTGCATGGGCGCATACTCCTGTGACCCACACATCCCCACCCACCCCCCACTCGTCAAGCAATCAGAGAAAAGGCAGGTTTCTCCGCACGGGGAGGTGGGTGGAGATGGGACTAAAAATTAAATGAATGAATGAAGGTGAAGGAAATGGCTAGAAATGGTATAGCTAAAATTAGAAAGATAGCTTTATTTGCTGATAGAACTGTGTCTCTAGTGCTGACTGGACAAGGATGGGTGAAAGGTTAGCTATATTTGTTTGAATTGCCAAATAGAAACAACTCCTTTCAAGTTCATTTTATATTTGCACTAAAGCACATGCCTGATGGCAGTGTTTCTGTATTTTGGAAACATGATCATAGGATACAGGGTCGACTTGGAAAGAGGGTAGCAACACAAAGCCCATCAGTTCCTTCTCTATAACCAGAATTAATTTAAAGGGATAGATTTAGAACCATATTCTGTACTGAGAAAAGAGTAAAAATGAACTGATGAATCGTAGTTAAAACTCAAGATAGAACCTTTTGTATCTCTTCCAGATATGCATCAACAAAATCCCTAGGCTCTCCAGGAACAGTAGTTGCCTTGTGCTGTGCCAGTTCCTTCCTGAAGAAAGCAAAGAACTTTTCCACATCCCTGAACATTTTCTAATGGGACAGAGGAAGACATCTCAGTGCTGGCATGGCACTGAGAAGCTGAAGGCAAGGGGGAAAAAAAGTTAATAATTGAACAGTCTGATCAACCTTGTTCTCCAAGGCCAGGCAAAGTTCGGATGATCACCCACCCAGTGACTACAAGCTCATGAGGTAAACAAAGGAGTTCGCTTATTACTGAAGCATGAGCTAGTTCAGCCTAGACTGATAGACTAAGGCCCTTTTTAAACAAGATGCACCCACTTATGCCCATCCAGTGGACATGGGTGGGTGCGTCTCATGTGAAAGTGGCAGCAGGTGGATGCATGAGTGTGTGGGTGCGCTCCCGCAAAACATGCACCTCCACTCATCGCCCCCAGCAACCAGCGAAAACACAGGTTGCTCCATGCAGGGACATGGGTGGGGGTGCCCCTGTCTGCCCCCGCCCCCCCCGCCCGTGCAACCACAGACTGCTCCCCCCCCGCCCCCAGCAGCTGCCCATTTTAAAAAGGCCAGTAAGTGAAGTTCACCAGTTTTGGAGAGGATTATTCAGTCATATGCCTTTGTCTTTTTCAAGTGAAATATTTAAACACTAAAAGTTATGGTAGGATGAGTTGTCCTTCCTTGCCCTAAACTGAAAGACAGAACATGCGTGCAGACTACCTGTCTATTTAAAGGGATCTTGATTCCCCTCCAGGAATAAGAGGAGAACGCCACCACCTCAAAACCATTCACCAACTTATCTGGCAATCCCTCTGCAGGTGTCTGCACTATTTGAGTTTCATGGTGCTCTGTGTGCTTGGGTGTTGGAAGCCTGAAAAGCCAGGAAAGGTGATTCTTACAACACTCACTGAATGTCTGTGTGGAAGTTGTTATTCCTCCAAGCACTGCTGCCTGCACCACCTTATAGAAGGGGCTCAGAGGGTTGATGGAGGAACCAAAAGGTATCCTGACTTTTTAGGGATTCTTGTGCCAAAAGGGCTGGAGAAAGTCGGGATGGAATGAAGGTAGGCCTTCCTATTTACAGTTAATTTGTGGGACCATAATATGCTGGGTACTGCCTCTCTTATTGTACATTGGGTGTCTTCAGACAGATGCAGGATTGACCATCCCAGAGCTGCTCCAGGGGTGCATCCCCACATCCACCCGCATCCAGCTCCGCCTAGGTCTGTTTTAAATGGAACCAGTGACTACTGTGACCCACAGTCTGTCTGCATGGCACTACCTCCCCCACATCTTAGAGTTGTGAGCAGTTTGCCTGACGCTCTATGTTGCCATCTGCAACTCTATGGTATTTTACCCTCTCAAATAGTACTAGAAGTAGGGGACATTCCATGAAACTAGCTGCCAGCCGATTTAAAACAAATAAAAGGAAGTACTTTTTCAGTCAACGCATTATTAACCTATGGAATTTGTTGCCAGAGGACGTTGTCAGGGCCAGTAGTATAGCTGGGTTTAAAAAAGGACTGGATAAGTTCTTAGAGAGTAGGTCTAAGTCCATTAATGGCTATTAACCAAGGGATGAACTTCTTACTGCTGGGAGCTGAGTGTGAACATCGGGGAATGGATTGCCCATTGTGACTGTTGGTTCTTCTCCCATGCAATTGAGATTGGCCACTGTCGGAGGACAGGATGTGTTGGGCTTGATGGACCATTGGTCTGACTCACTGCTTAGTATGGCACTACTTATGTTCTTATGCCTGGAGCAACCCCTGGCTGAGAATGGAGTTGCAGAGGCCGTCCGCTGAGCAGATGGACCTCAGCTTCCCCTCAGGCCGGTGCCCTGGGTTTGGGTGGTCCACTCTGCTGGAGGTGCGGATGTTCTGGAGCACCGGCAGCAGGGCTCCCCCAGGGCAGGGACAGACTGTTCCACCTCTGCTCCGCCTGCTTATCTGGCAGCCCACCTTTAGATGGACAGGCCACCCAGGAGGGGGAGCGGTGAAGCCGAGGTGGTGCTGCTCTCCGTCTCAAAACACCCATTGTGTTGTAGGAGGGCGCAGCATAGATCTAGGTTAATTCTCTAAACAGAAACTCTGTGAATTATACAATATCTAGCAGGTCCCTAGCTTTAAAAAGCACCTCTATTATATTCCGAGGCTGCTTTTAGACGAGCCTCATGGAGCCTCATTTCTTGCAGACTTTGAGTCCGCAAGAAAATAAATTCATGCAGGGGGGTTTAGACGCTCTCCCAATGCTACCGGAAGTCAGGTGGCTGCTATTTGAAACAGTGACCACAACAAACTAGCGCTTGATTGGAGGTGCTGCCTTGTAAAACCTTGATTATGTGGGTTCTACAAGGCAGCATCTCTAATCCTTGCCATGGCCGCTGTTTCAAATGGTGGCCGCTCGACTTCCGGTAGAGACAGGGGAGTGTCTAAACTCACCCGTGTGAGTTTCTTTTCGTACAGACTCTGAAGTCCACAAGAAATGAGGCTGCGTGAGGCTCGTCTACAAGCAGCCTTAGTGTAACAGAATTCATATAATGGAATATTCACATGTGATCAGCTAGTAAATTCTACCCTGCTGACTAAGACAACTGTGTAGTAGTCCTTTGGTTACACTCTCTGTAATCCTGCTACCTGTGCCCATGGGCCAGCTGCCAATGTAATATTTTCATGAATCGGATCCAACAAGCGTCTCAGTGAGCAGTCATACTCAAAATGTTTGCCAAACATAATGGAGGAAATTATGTTGGTCAAAGCATTATCAATCAAACAGAATGGGTCAAAAGGAGCACCTATTCAATTACCAAAAAAAGTGAAGGAAGGATAGATACTTCTTAGTTTTGAGGTATGGGACTTTCCCTTTAGATACTCTTTATATCTTTAATCTCAAATGAAAATGTTTCAGTAGCTTTGCAAATTTGTCAAATATTCACCAGCTCAGGCCCCAAATACATGACATCATGGCATTCTACTGGGCTGCATATTTATAGATCAAATCAACCTGGTTTCCATCTTCACTTACACAGAAAGGCTTGAGCTTCTTGGCAGTACTCTCTTCCTCCTGCTGCAATGTATGTATGGTTAGCTCATCACCATAACAATTTCACCAAATTAACTTACCCATGTTTTCTTCAAATGACCTCATCAAATAAGTAGCCTCATCCAGAAGTTTTTCTTCCATAGATTTCTTGCCTAATCCAAAATTCCTGAGTACCATCAATGCAAATCGACGCTGCTTCTTTCATGCTTGGCCATAAGGAGCTGTCGTTATTACCGAGAAAGGAGCAAAAACAGGAGGCTAAATCTCTGTATCCGATCCACAAGATGGCTCTCAAATGAGTAGCAGACTAGGAACTGGAACAATTCTTGACAATTCCTAACTGTGGTTGCAATCCCCAAACCACTTACCTGATTTCAGTGGGCTCACTCCATCTAGAGTAAGTGGTTAGGGGACCCATGGCCTGAGTATGAAATCCAGATTCCACTGAAGTCAGTGGGACCTCTACCATTGACTTCAATGCTTTCAGAATTTCATGCTTAGTATAGTCTTGAATGGGACTTCCCATCTTGGAACATATTTTCAGATCTGTAAAATAGGGGTAAGAGTTCTGAAAATGTGTGCTGACAACACCGTATAAGTATTTTACTTATATCCTTGAAAGGCTGGCATAGCCACTTTAGAGAGAGCAGACACAACTCAGTTCCTCCAGACATT
>QEPC01011653.1:580579-596975 GCA_003113815.1 Sphenodon punctatus
CCCCCCCCCCCCCCCCCGCAAGCCTTGCTCATTTAAAAACACCCAGAGAGTGGCACCTGTTATGCACCCTCAAGCAGCAAAGGCGCAGGTTTGGCTTGTGTGCAGTTCAAGCAGTGATGTCTCTTTTTGGCCCGGTTTCTCCATACATCCAAACTACATGATTATTATTGTATTATACACACGCACAAACACTGATGTTGACGAAACAAAACTATTATGCTGTTCCTAAGGCAGAACTAGCTTCTATAGCAAAACATTGTTCCTCCTCAGTGATTTCAATGCTTGGGATAAGCATGGACCCCACTGATTTTGAAAAAATCAGTGGAACAAAGGTTACAAAAGTGACTTTTATAGAAATGTGTGTAGTCCATACTCTAAATGTAGGGCTCCACCGTAGAATCTTCTTATAGCTGTAGCTTTCAGCTGGATTACAGCCAACTACTCTGCCCTGCCCAGAACAACCACTGATCTTCTTAAAGGGTAAGATATTTGTCCTGTGCCTCGGGGCTCCACCCTGCATGGACTTATCTCAGCCCCTCTTGGGCTTGGTCCCGCAAGGACTTTAAGTTACTGTCACAGGGCCACTTTGGGTACTGTACTAATGGATCATTTGAATGTTAAATGCCTGCTGGCTCTACCTAACTGAAAATAACCCCCAAGTGTTTAGATTATTTCCAGGTGTCTATTTCTCCAGACTCTCCAATATTTTAGCCTGTAAAACACTATCAGCTGCAAATGGTGTAACTGATGGGTAAACCCTACATAGGCCAAATCCTGCCTGCAGTCACAGCAGGTCAGCTGAAGTGGCTTTGGGTGGATAGCGTGAGCATAACAGAATATGATCCATAGTTTTTAATGCCTTAAATATACACAAAGAGGAAAACCACCCAACAAAAGGTTTCTTGAGACAGTTGATTGAACCAAGATGCTGATGGCATGACTAATGTACAAGGCATTGTAGTTTAAAAGTTCATTTCAGCAGAGTGAACTTGTTTTTGATGAGCCAAAGCCAAGTTCTGTAAATTTGCTTTTGGTCAGGGCAAAGAAAAATGCTCAGGATTAATCTGGTGGTGGTTTGGAAAAAACCCCCCAAAAGCATGTTAATGTGGGGTTGCAATAGCAATTCGTAGACTGTGGTTGGAGGGACAGTCCTGTTCCCATCATTGTCCCTTTGTTCAGTACGTTTAATCCAGAGATAATTCATAGGCCTGTATGAGGCATTCAGTTCAAATAGACCTTTCTCCCTTGATTCTGTTCTTTAACGATTGTACCCAGCTCAAGACTCTCTCAACAGGAAGCTGAGTTGCAACCAAGTTTTACCAGGTTTCATGTCCAAACAGACCTGTGTTGTGTAATTAAAACAAGAATCTCCGTTCTGGGGCACTGGTGGCCCTGTCTGCCTGCAAAACCATCATGCAGGGAGTAATAAGCTCCATGTTTCAATGATTTCTTCTTAGTTCAGCAGCAATCATGTAGAATACAGACTTTGTTGTAAAGAAAAGTCACTTTAAGCAATGGAACTGTTTAGATGACACAAGAAATGGTAGCAATTTAAAACACTTGCCCACATTTTCAAAAGTGGGTGTTTTTGTATTTGCCCTGACGCACACATGAAAGGTCTGCCTTTAGCTTTTGGTAACGCACAGAGGGTGTGTGCCAGTGTACCAAAACGTGATCAATGAACTGAAAATGAACTGGGCACCTCAATCAGTATTTAGAAACCGTAGGCCATTCTAAATACCTGCGGCTTATAAAGAACGCACGACTGGTGGTTTTCAATGGTGGCAGCTCATCTAAATGCCACCCACAAGACTTTTCTAAGGCAGATTATTTAAATTTGTGAGCCCTGGTGCGATGTCTAAAAACATACTAAGTACAGCAGTTGGGTATATTCCTGTACCCTAAATCTGTTTTTTGATGTTGTTATGTAACCTTATATTGTGTAAAAATAACTGGTCACATGATCCAACAGTTGGTCAATTTCCGGTGATACCACCTATAATAGGATCTTCCTTGCCAGGGTTAATTTCAGGGTTGATATGAGGTGCCTCTGGCCCAGGCATGAGATCTGGGACAGGTTCCATATCTTGTCCACTCTATTTAAAGTTCTCCTTAGACCTAGAAGGTCCTATGGGCCACAGGCCCTCGGGGCTCGACCCCATTGCAACACTGGACTTACAGGCCCCAATCATTTCTACTTATCTACTGAAACTGCTCTCGCTAAGATCACCAACGATCTTCTGGTGGCTAAATCTAAATGTCTCTATTCCATTCTTGTCCTCCTTGATCTCTCTGCTGCCTTCGATACTGTTGACCACTCACTCTTGCTGGATTCCCTTCACTCCCTTGGCTTTTGTGGCTCTGTCCATAACTGGTTCTCCTCCTACCTCTCTGACCGCTCCTTTAATGTGTCTCTCTCCAACTCCGCCTCCTCCTCCTTCCCCCTCTCAGTTGGTGTTCCTCAAGGCTCTGTTCTTGGCCCTCTCCTCTTCTCGATCTATACCTCATCCTTAGGCAAACTCATTGCCTCCCATGGCTTCCAATACCACCTCTATGCTGATGACACTCAACTCTATCTCTCTACTCCCTCTCTCTCTCCCTCTGTTCAAGCTCGTCTCATCAACTGTCTCTCTGACATCTCTACCTGGATGTCTCAACGTCAACTCAAACTCAACATGGCTAAAACTGAACTCCTTATCTTCCCCCCTCATCCTTCCTCTCCTTCCTCACTGTCAATAACTATTGATGGAGTCACCATCCTGCCTGTCCCCCAAGCCCGTAGCCTAGGCTTCATCTTTGACTCACCCCTTTCTTTTAAACCCTACATTGACTCTGTTGCTAAATCCTGTCGCTTCTCCCTCCATAACATTGCTAAGATTCGCCCTTTTCTCTCTGTCTCGTCTGCCAAAACTCTTGTTCATGCTCTGGTCATCTCTCGCCTCGATTACTGTAACCTCCTTCTCACTGGCCTTCCCCGGTCTCACCTTTCTCCCCTCATCTCTGTCCAAAACTCTGCTGCCAGGGTCATCTACCTCGCCAGTCGCTTCGACCATGTGCAGCCCCTCCTCTCTTCGCTTCACTGGCTTCCCCTTCCTGAACGAATCCTGCACAAGCTCCTAGTCTTCACCTATAAAGCTCTTCACAACCTTGCTCCCCCCTACCTCTCTGCACTTATCGCCCTCCATACTCCAGCCCGTGCACTTCGCTCCTCCTCTGTCCCTTCTCTCACCCTTCCACGCCTTCCCTGCTCCCCTAAGCGCCTTCGTCCCTTCTCACTTGCTGCCCCCCATGCCTGGAACTCCCTCCCTGTCCACATCCGCCTTGCCCCCTCCCTTCATACCTTCAAATCTCTCCTTAAAACTCACCTCTTTCGCTCTGCTCTGTCTGACTCTTTATCCTGCTGAGCCACTATTCCTATACCTACGATCGGTTTACCCTTATCCTTGCAACATGGACCTGCCTGCTGTCATTCTCATCGTAACCAAGCCAAGTACGTGCACTTGAGACCTCGCATCTTCATGAATGTTAGACCCCTTGTCTCTCCCTCTGTTCCCCTTCCTAAGTCTCTCCCCCAGCTCCTGTCTCTCAGATTGTAAGCCCTAGGGGCAGGGGCCGTGTCTATTTTATTACTTTGTAAAGTGCCAGGTACACTGCTGGCGCTATATAAATGTTTGTTAATAATCATCATCATCATCATCACACTTGTGGGTTTGCAGACCCTTTGTTAGGGCATTCACCCCTTTACCCCCCTCTCCCCGCATGGGCACAAGGTCCTTGCCCAAACTCAGGCTTTCAGGGAGGACTAGTCTACTAGCTTGGCTCCTCTTACTAAGTCCTGGGCTCTCTGGCCCTCTAAGGTTCTTTTTGTCCTTATCGGACACTCTAGGCCGATTACTATAGAAATCCGTTCAGGAGCTTGAAATTTTGACATTGCTCCTATATGGAGTGTCAGCCTGGACCCAGCTGAGCCCTTGCAGCTCCTTGAACTAACTCACAGTTCGCTATCCAGGAGAGGTCGTGACAACTTCTGCTCTCCCAGTTATTTGCCAGTTAGCTTCTCCAACAACCCAGCCAGGAGCCGCTACACCCATCTCTGGAGCTGTTCCTCCGCGGATCACTTCCCCGCTTTCAGCTTGTCCTTAGCCTCCTCCCAAGACACCTCTGTCTCTGCCCCATCTTGGCCACATCCACATGCCTCAGCGGCATCTCCTTTATAAAACAAAAAATAACAGCTCCAAAGGAGGTAAAATATTACACATAAATGATATAACAGAAGAGCAAAGAGCCTCAGAGGTGAGATAACAAATAGGATTTATGGCATCGAGTATAGATCATAGCAAGGACCCAATGCCAATAATTAATGCATAAAAATACTTTGGTTCGTTTGACTGTGCTCTTTACACCGTGGTTTAGAGACTTTTGTTACGGGTTTGTGCCTTGAGTGTATTTTTATGCATTCATTATTGGCATTGGGTCCTTGCTATGATCTATACTCGATGCCATAAATCCTATTTGTTATCCCCCATTTGCGGCTCTTTGCTCTTCTGTTATATGTAATATTTTACCTCCTTTGGAGCTGTTATTTTTTGTTTTTTATAGGTGTGATTATTTCCGCTCCTTAATACCTTTTTTGTGTGTTCGGCAGCATCTCCTGGCATCTCCACGCTTCAGGGATGCCTGGGAACTTCCGCTTCCTCCGTCTACAGCCGTCTCCTCTCAGCGACAGCTTGGTGGCTCTTTAAAGTAGCCACCCCTTTCAGTCTGGGCTCTCTCAGCCTACCAGGCTTCAATCCTCAGTCCTGCCCCCTTGTTGCTCCCAGCTGCCCAAACAACACTAGGCGGGTGTTTGCTACAGCCTGCCTAGTCAGTTACAGAGCTGGCTTTGCCGGCATGTCAATATCACAGGCAGGGAACACACTGCTGCCTGCAGCTGTCTCGGCAGCCTGACCACTTGACCTGCAGAGCCCCTGAGACAGGGGAAGGCTTTTAAGTCGCTGCAGCAGCCTGGAACAGAACTGGCATCAGCCAGTCTGTTAAACCACCATCTTGTTTTTCTATATTTGTCTGTTGGTCATTTTTTTGGAAAGGCCTTTCTAGCTAAGTGAGGTGGTATTTTATATGTTTTCAGGTATGACAAATTCAAAGGTACTGGTTTAAAAAGTCTTACTTTTTACCCAAATATGTTTTACAAACAGTGTAGTTTCTTTAGTACACTTATCAGTTCCTTCATAGGGTCCAGTACTTGTAACAAATTTATTTATTTTCCTTCCATTGCAGATTCCTGGAGTGAGGATCACGGTATCCAGTATATAAATGGTGAGTGTCATTCTTCAGTGGACCCCTGCAAAGAAGAGATGGAAGAGACTGCACATCTGTGAATAATTTGCAATTGTGTCAGTACAAAAGCAAGTGTGTATGGAACCTGGAAGAGCAAAAGTGACACAAGTCCTAGAATTCTGAATGATAATATGTTAGTGTTATCAGATTTTTTTTCTTATATAAAGGTAAGAAAGGTAAGAACCTCGACCTTACCTGACCCCCACTCCCACTCCCACCCTCAACTCGCTCCCACTCGTTCTGCTGCTGCTGCTCAACACCGGCTCCCGAGGTCAGCCCGGCTAGCATGTCAGCTCCTGCTGGCACCCGCACATTGCGGGTGGGAATACACCCCCCCCCTCAGAAATGCCATGTATGTACATGGGGCCAGGCAGTGTCTCCGTGAAGAAGATGCTCTGGGCTGCCTGACAGTGTGTGCATGTGGGGCCATGGGACCTTCTCCTTGCTTTAGAGACGGGCTGTGTGCGAGAGCTCCAGGCAGCACCTCCCGCCACTTGAGAGCTCTTGGGAGGGGAAGAGGCTGTGTGTACGGCAAGCCCTCCACTCCCCGGTTCTACCTCCCACCCCCCTGCAAAACATCCCAAACCCTGACCTGACTTGACCCTTGCTCCTACTCCCACCTCCCTCGCAACTTCCCCAGCCTCCCGCTTAGCAGTCCACCTCCCTGCTTCTACTCCCACCCCCTCGCAACTTCCCCAGCTCCCCACTTATCCCTCCACCCCCATGACCCCAAACAGATCTCCCACTCCTACCTGTCAACCCCCACTCAATCATTCAAACAGTCCAACTGAAATCAACAGGATTATTCACATGTCTAAAGTTAACTACACTTTCAAGGGCTTTGCTGGATCATGTGATGAAGTGAAACTCTTCAAAGGATTGCTTGCCACTCCCCAGTACCTGCTGCTGCTCCCACCATCACTACTGCTATCCTGGACCTGCTCCACAAGAACAGATCTTTCTCTTTACCTGATAAAAATCGTGAATAGATGGTTAGTCATACACCTAAGTGCATAGCAGGAAAGGAGACTGCAGCTTTACTGAGGTGTGTTGGTGACTTAAGGTGCACCAGTAACAGAAGTAGAGCAAGATAGTTGATAGGCAACAGTCAGGATGAGAAAAAGTGAGGTAGGAATTCTTTAACCTATTTTAAAAGCAAGTAACTGCCTTTCTAGTGTCTTAACACTCTGAAAATCTAGCAGAAAGAAAATCTTTAGCTTGTGTGTTGCACCTCAAAGATACTTTAATATTAGTCTTCTTTAAATTGGTACTACAAGAGTCACTTAATGAGGTGCTAGTAGAATATCCTTGAGTTCAGTAGGGTAAACTTGAGCCCAGTTCTAAGCATACAGCAGTTTGTTTTTTTTAAAAAGAGCTTTTCTCAAGGTGCTGAATCAAGCTCAGTCTACAGATACTGGGATCTGAGTGTCATTCACTGACAGTTCAGCTCCAGTTTCTGGTTGCTGTTTAGTTTACCATTTTACCTTATTACATACTAGTATTACATGCTGTGTGTGTGAGGGGTGGGGAGGGGGGGGGGAGGGAGGGAGGTAACCAGTACTTTTCCATATAGGAGAATTAAGCTATCTTCTCAAGCCATTTGTCAACGCACCCCTGAAAGAAGACAAGGACACAGCTTGTGGGATAGAACGGCCGCACTCTTTATTGATTAAAATACCAAAAAAGGGGAAGGCATAACCCTCCTGCTTCCCCTTTTTGAACTGGGGTCCTACCTTTATCTAACTGTTTCCAACCATAGGAGGTTCCAGTCCCCAACAGGCGATTGACCTGGTCGTCTGTCTACCGGCTCCAGACTTCCTTGAGCTGAGCCCGAGTGGAATCCTCCTGTTACATAACTTCCCCAACATTAACTTACGCCCTGCTGCGATCCCAGGTTTCCCCAAGCTGGAGTGGGTTGTTTGTACCTACACCCCCTTTGGGGGTTAAAGCAAGGGCGAGAACACTGTAACCCACTGCTTGGCACATTGTCCGGAATGTCCACCCAGTGGGTTTGGCTGTTCGACTCTCGCCCTTGGGCTGGCCATACAGTGGGCCGCACTGTGCAGCTGTGCACGACCTTGCCCATCTCTTAAGGAGATGTTTCTATTAATCCTATGCTAGCTTTTTAAAACTATGATAGATATGCGGTCTACCGATATAAAAAAAACAAGAGGATCTTGCATTGCTGGCTGATTGGAAAGTGGCCCCTCACCTTCAATATTTTAATCTCCAACAGAAATTCGAGGAATATCTGGACAAGTTAATTATTCAGTGGCCCATAGAGCTTATACGCAATTGCGTTTTCAGCTATTCCCTTCTGCAGTAGCTAGAGGGTGATATGGAAAGAAACCATATGAGAGCAGGACCTGCCCCTGTATGCTTATGGAAATAGAGGATCTGGAGCATTTCTTGTTTAATTGTCCCCTTTATGAACGCATAAGGCAGACTTGGCTGTGTCCGATATGGAAAGGGAAGGAATTTCTTTCAAAGGGCTGTAAACTTGAATTATTACTAGCCACAAGGGATGATCAGGTGATGAGAGCAACTGCATCCTTTGCCTATTTAGCTATGGGACTTCAGGAAGCAGGGTGATGTACGGATATTGTGTATTTTGTCTGTAAATTTCCAAGGGTACCATTTTCCTTATATCTGTTCCAAAAGATTTCTTTTCTGTTTGGATGTTTTTTACTTCAGCTGTTATTTATGTTGTTTATGTTCTTATGGCTATGGCGAAAGCTAATGCCACAATAAATCTTACTTAATTACTTACTCCTCCCAGGAAGGGGGGGCACCACCAAACCCCCACCGTGATGAGTGCGGAGGGTAATTCTTAGGTAAGAAGCTGAGTGCTCAGGTTACAGAATATTGGTGAGAGCTGAGTGGTTTTTTTTTTTTTTTTTTAACACAGCAGAAATATTACTGATATTTTTGAGGGCATGCTTATTTGTGTAAAACTGTGAATCCTCCTTTTAAAGCACACAATTTCTGGTAGTGTTTAATGAGTATTGTAGCTATTGCTTGAAGCCTGTTCATTGCAGTGCTATGAAAATAGAACTTTTCCCAATGTATCATTGCTAGGGATGTGCGAACAGAACGCGGTTTGGATGTTCGGACGTTGGGTCGTTTGGTTCGAAACCTGAGTTTGGATTCGGTTGTTCGGCTCGGCGGAGTTCGGTTTGACCGAACTTGGCTGAACATCCGAAAATAGCGCTATCGATACCAATACCGAAATCAATTTTTTTCCGGTATCAGTATCATTTGGCCCTGAAACCACCCCTGGTCTCTACCCCTGGTGCCAAAAAGTTTGCTCCTCAGCTGCCTCCCCCTTCCAGACATGTTTTACCTGTCCAAAGTCACGTTTTTCCTGCCCCTGAACTCGTCAGAACTCATCTGAACTTTTCTGTACTGTTTGGCTATTCGAACGTTCAGTTCGGACATTTGGTTCGGTTGTCTGAACAGGCCGAGTTCGGCCCGAACTCTGAACATCCGAACCACATTTGCACATCCCTAATCATTGCCAGATGGTCCTTGATTATACATAGTTACATAAATCATGTATATCAACAATGCCAACACTGAATTTTGTTGATTACANTGCAAGCCGTGCACAGCACACTGACAGCCGGGTCCCTCCCGGGTCTGGCTGTTGTGCACGGCTTGCAGCCCCGGCCCCACATCATGCTGGGAGAGACGGGAGACGGGACCTTTAAAAGAGACTGAGCCTGAGTGTAGCAGCGCTGGGGGCTTGTAGGGCACCGCCCCCAGCGCCAAAGCAAAGAGCCGCCGCTGCCTGGAGGGACTGGGGAGGGCTGTCTATCAGGATGAGGAACCAACTGCAGCCGAGCTTCATCCCCTCTATGAGATCTGGAAGTGGCAAGAGTGCAGGTTGCCCATCACGTGGGGATGCGTTTGAGCCCCACTATATGGTGGTGCAGCATATGCTGGCAAGGGGCTACTGGAGGGGCATGTATCAAAGGGGGGTGTATGCAGAAGGAGTAGGGTTCCCAACCCACCCCCAGCTTCCCGGCCCCTGTTAGACCTTTCTGCTATGGACTGCCTGTGTGTGAGTGAGCTGTGGAGGAAGTGGGCTTCCCCACCCTCACCCCCAACTACCAGGACCCCATTGGAATTTTGTGCTATGGACCGCCAGTGTCAGTGATTCATGACCCGTGCTGTTACGGCAGCTGGAAGGGACTTGTCCGGCAGCCTGCCAGGGGGACTGATTGTTTGGCCTGTGTGCAGCTGTTTTCATGTCTCCCTTCTGCTTTCCCCTTTCCTTCCTCTGATAACCATGGAGTATGTGCTTTGCTCCCTGCAGCTGGATTTCAGTGGGTGGTGATTGGCTCCCCCTGTGGCTGCTTGGCACCACTGTGTGCTGGCAGGGATGCCAGGGGCTGCTTCCCCAGCCTCCATCCCGCCCTCCTGGAGTACTATTGAGGGTGAGTACTATTGAGGGTGGAAGGGGCTGCTGCAGCTTCTTTTGCCCGCAGTTCACCATGGCTGTATGTCATAGTGGGGGTGAGGAGCAGGGTAGGACTGGATGGATCATTACCTCCTGCAGGCCCCTCTCCTGGTGCATGTCTGTACCCAGGAGGGTGTGGAACCAATTCAACTGGTTCACCCCTGGAGGCTGATGGAACCAGAGCAGTTTCGTGATGCTTTGTGGGAGATACCTTCTGATCTGGATGACCATCTCATTGATGACCTCGTTGTATTGTGGAACACCTTGTTGACAGAGGCCATTGATCGGATGGCTCCAAGGCGTCCGCTTCCCAGGTGGAAGCACTGTAGACCTCCCTGGTTCTCGAAGGGTCTTTGAGTGCTAAAGCAGGAGGGGCGGCGGTTGGAGTGACGGTGGCATCATTCGCGTACTGAAGCTGACAGATTGCGGCATAGAGCTCATTTGCGAGCCTATGCCATGACTGTGCAGGCAGCAAAGAGAGAGTTCTTTGCTGCCCTCCTAGAGTCCACAAAATCCCATCCAGTGGAGCTGTTCCGAGTAGTGAGAGGGCTGGTCAGTCCAGCCTCCCTCCACTTAGAAGTGGAGTAATCTTGCACCCTCTGTGACATGTTTGTGGATTATTTCGCGGATAAAATTGCTCAGATTCACCTCTTTTTTGACACTGTACTTCTCGTAGTGGGGAAGCCAGAGGTTATGGAAGCCCCGCCTTGTCCTAGTTTATGGGATCAGTTTCAGTCGGTGATCCCTACCAATGCAGAGGGTGTTCTTGGGGCTGTCAGGGCNGTCCAATTTGTCTCAGCTGAAGCTCCCAGCTATCTTTAAACTATTTCTGCTTCTGCAAGCTTCTGCTATTAATCTACTAGTATAACATCTCTAAAGCTTTTTGGGGAGTGGTGAGGAATTGAAAAATACTCAGTGTTTTACTACTGCACACCCAGGAGACTCTGCTTCTGGTTTATGATGATCTTGGCAGAACTTCTCTGTCAAGGATGGAATATTCACTGGTTGTTTACAGGCCAGGGAGCTGAGTGAAAGGGGTGACATCTTAGCCTGTCTTTGGAACTTGTTTCTACACCACTGGAAAATATCAGGTTGTGTGCGTGTGGGATAACTACAATATCACAAATGGTATAATACCGTTTCACAGCAGGCATTGTTAGCGTAATGTGCTGGTCCCGGCAGTGGAAGGCAGTCTGCCCAAATGTGGCAGAAGGAAAACTAAATTGAGTGTTTTCTTTCCCTGATCCACCTCCCCTCCTCACTTGAGGCAGACTGTCTAGATGCTGTGGTTCCTTCCAGCCCATCTGTGCTATTGTGGAATCTAAGGGGCTGGCGATGAGGGAACTGTCCAGAACTCCAAAGACCTGGCCTATTCTTCCATTTGAGCAATAACTGGATTGCAAAAGCCTATGACTGTACATCTCTGCTTGAGTGTCTGCTTCTGAGCCATGGGGTGATCTTGAGGCCTTTGCAGGTGTCTCTGTCTTGCTCAAACTTATTTCCTTGCCAGTAATGTTTTACCTCTGGTTTCTGGGCCATTGATGATTGTGTGCTAGCCACGCAGATACAGTGTTGTGTTATCAAGTCCCTTGATGCTTTCTCTTTCTATCCTTCCTTACTGTGTATCCACATGTGAACATATCATATAACTGACATATGTGATATCTTTTAGCATTCTCCTTACTATATTAAGCGCTTCGCAAAAACATAGACATTTTCTAAAACACAAAACGTGTGGTTTAAAAAAACAACGGGTATTTTCAGACGTTACGCGGTCCCGATCCACCACAGTGGATCCCCGGCGGGGGTGAACTGAACCCCCCCCCATGGTCAAACAAAGCCCCGAACAGACAGGACGGGACGGGGACCACTGCAGGGAATCGGGCCGACAGATCACGGCCTGGGGCAGCACAACAGACATTATGCCGATCCTGGCCCAGGCCGTGATCAAAGCACCCGGAAGGCACTGGGGCAGCTCATTCCAGCTGCTGCTGTGTGCCCTTTAAATCTCCCTCCCCGGCCTGTGTTGTTGCTTGTTGCCTAGTAGCGACACTGTGTGCTTTGTCCCTGGCTGGGAATCCTTTCCTTTGATGCCGGCTGGTGGTTGCCGGCCAGACTTTACTTTTTGTTGGTTCCTGTCAGGAATCTCTTTGACCACGCTTCTGGGGATTTTCCCACGGGGAGCCCCGAAATTGACCCCATGTGGGTATTGACCGTGGTGAACATTTGGCGGCCGCCGAACAGACGTTCAGGGCGCTTTGGCCCTGCCGCGGGATTGAGCGTGGTTCACTGTGGTTGAGTGTGATCATGTAACGTCTGAAAATACCCAACATTAAAGATAGAACCATTTTCAAAAGAAAAAAAATTCCTCTTCAAAAACACTTTACCCTAAATTATACTCCAAAAAACGTGGAAATTAATTACAATTAAATTTAAAAAACCAAATAACATACATTACAACAAATTTTAAACATCAAAAGCATGGAAATTATTTCAAGATTTTATATNTGTATCAAAGGGGGGTGTATGCAGAAGGAGTAGGGTTCCCAACCCACCCCCAGCTTCCCGGCCCCTGTTAGACCTTTCTGCTATGGACTGCCTGTGTGTGAGTGAGCTGTGGAGGAAGTGGGCTTCCCCACCCTCACCCCCAACTACCAGGACCCCATTGGAATTTTGTGCTATGGACCGCCAGTGTCAGTGATTCATGACCCGTGCTGTTACGGCAGCTGGAAGGGACTTGTCCGGCAGCCTGCCAGGGGGACTGATTGTTTGGCCTGTGTGCAGCTGTTTTCATGTCTCCCTTCTGCTTTCCCCTTTCCTTCCTCTGATAACCATGGAGTATGTGCTTTGCTCCCTGCAGCTGGATTTCAGTGGGTGGTGATTGGCTCCCCCTGTGGCTGCTTGGCACCACTGTGTGCTGGCAGGGATGCCAGGGGCTGCTTCCCCAGCCTCCATCCCGCCCTCCTGGAGTACTATTGAGGGTGAGTACTATTGAGGGTGGAAGGGGCTGCTGCAGCTTCTTTTGCCCGCAGTTCACCATGGCTGTATGTCATAGTGGGGGTGAGGAGCAGGGTAGGACTGGATGGATCATTACCTCCTGCAGGCCCCTCTCCTGGTGCATGTCTGTACCCAGGAGGGTGTGGAACCAATTCAACTGGTTCACCCCTGGAGGCTGATGGAACCAGAGCAGTTTCGTGATGCTTTGTGGGAGATACCTTCTGATCTGGATGACCATCTCATTGATGACCTCGTTGTATTGTGGAACACCTTGTTGACAGAGGCCATTGATCGGATGGCTCCAAGGCGTCCGCTTCCCAGGTGGAAGCACTGTAGACCTCCCTGGTTCTCGAAGGGTCTTTGAGTGCTAAAGCAGGAGGGGCGGCGGTTGGAGTGACGGTGGCATCATTTGCGTACTGAAGCTGACAGATTGCGGCATAGAGCTCATTTGCGAGCCTATGCCATGACTGTGCAGGCAGCAAAGAGAGAGTTCTTTGCTGCCCTCCTAGAGTCCACAAAATCCCATCCAGTGGAGCTGTTCCGAGTAGTGAGAGGGCTGGTCAGTCCAGCCTCCCTCCACTTAGAAGTGGAGTAATCTTGCACCCTCTGTGACATGTTTGTGGATTATTTCGCGGATAAAATTGCTCAGATTCACCTCGTTTTTGACACTGTACTTCTCGTAGTGGGGAAGCCAGAGGTTATGGAAGCCCCGCCTTGTCCTAGTTTATGGGATCAGTTTCAGTCGGTGATCCCTACCAATGCAGAGGGTGTTCTTGGGGCTGTCAGGGCCACCTGTTGTGAATTAGATCCATGCCCATCCTGACTGGTGAAGGCGTGCTGGGAGACAATGGAGCCATTGCTGGCTGGGGTGGTCAATGTCTCCCTTAGGGAGGGCAGGGTGCCGGGTTGCCTTAAGGAGGCTGTGGTGTGACCCCTGCTCAAGAAACCATTGCTTGACGTTGAATCCCTTGCCAGCTATCAGCCAGTCTCCAACCTTTCCTTTTTAGGGAAGGTTATTGAATGGGTAGTGGCCTAGCAGCTGCAGGAGTATCTGGATCGTGTTGGTTTTCTTGATCTGTCACAGTCTGGTTTTTGCCCAGGCTATGGCACCGAGACTGTGCTTGTGGCGTTGGTCGACGACTTGTGCCAGGAATTAGATCAGGGTCGTTCAACCCTACTGATTTTAGTAGATCTGTCAGCTGCCTTTGATACCGTTGACCATGAGATGTTGGTGACGTGGCTGCGGAACCGTGCAGGAGTGGGCGGTACGGTTCATGAATGGTTCTGCTCTTTCCTGGACAGAAGAACTCAGCTACTGGTGCTTGGGGATTATTTTTCATCATACTGAGACCTCTTGTGTGGAGTCCCGCAGGGTTCTGTTCTGTCCCCTCTCCGGTTCAACGTGTATATGCAGATGCTTGGCAAGGTGGTCGGGGTTTGGTGTGCGGTGTCATCAATATGCTGATGACACCCAGCTTTACCTCTCTTTTTCATCAGACCCAGGCCTGGCAGTCTCAGTGCTTATTGGGTGTCTGGTGACTGTGGGGGATTGGATGAGGGCAAATCGACAGAGGCTGAATCCCGACAAGATGGAGGTGATGCTGGTGGGTAAGGAGGTGGGGGTGACATCCCCCATAATTGATGGGGTCTGTCCTCTGCTGGTTCCCCAGGTACGGAGTCTGGGGGGTGCTTCTTGACTTGCCGCTCTGCTTGGATGCTCAGGTGGAGGATGTGGCAAGGAGTGCCTTCTGCCAATTACATCTGGTGCGTCGGCTTTGGCCATATGTTTCAGACTCTGACTTGGCCATGGTTATCCATGCCTTCATAACCTCCAGGCTAGACTACTGTAACACGCTCTACGTGGGGCTACTCAGGGTGACAGTTCAGAGACTGCAGCTGGTGCAGAATGCGACAGCCCATCTCCTGGTGGAATTGGGCCGCCGGGAATATATTACACCAGTTCTTCAATCTCTGCACTGGCTGCCTATAGTTTTTCGGGCCCAATTTAAGGTGTTGGTGCTTATCTATAAAGTTCTAAATGGCCTTGGCCTGACCTACCTGCGGGATCACCTCACCCCTTGAGTCCTGGATCGCCCCCTGCGGTCATTAGGGGGTGCTCTCCTGGAGGTCCCCTGAGTCTTCTGGGGGACTGTGATGGGGAGGGCTTTCTTGGTGGCTGCCCCATGGCTGTGGAACTCCCTGCCATTAGAGGCCCGTTTGGCCCCGGATCTCCCCTCGTTCCAACGTAGTTGTAAAACCTGGCTGTTCCATATGGCCTTTGGTGGGAAGGATGGGTAGGGTGTGTGTTTGTGAAGGGGTTTGGTTTAGGGATAGGATTTGGGTTTGGGTTTGATTTTAGTCTTCTTATTTTGTTGGTTTTATGCTGTCTGCTTTTAGAGGTTTTATTTATGATTGTAAGCCACCTCGAGTCACTGTGCAGGAGGGGTGGGGTATTAAATTTTGAATAAAATTAATAAAATAAATATACAGTAAATAGGTATTTATTTTTATTTATTTTCACTCTACTTGCTATACGGCGACTCAGGCCAGTGTACAACCAGCAACAATTAAATACAAAATACACATATAAAAACAATACTAAAGCTCAGAGTAAAATCAATTATTTTAAACTACTGTAAAATATACTTTTGAACTGTGCATTTGTTTGTAGACATCAGGGAATGTAGTAAGCAAGAATTAGCATGCAAATACTAGCTCAAAATCACTGTAAACGAGCTTTCTACAGTTGAAGTTGGGTTATGGTAGTGTAAATGAGCATGGAGGTCTTATGCAAGGAGTTGTTTTGTAGAGGAAAACAGGTGTGGTAATGAACTAGATCTGGTTAGGCTGTTCCTCTATGGAAACACATTCTATTTGTAGCAGGGTGGCCCTCTCAGGGGGCAAGTTCCTGCAGAATCTGGCCCAAACAGCCTCTCAACTCTGGCAGCTTTCTACCCAAGTGCTGTTTTATTCTTCTTACTACAGACAAAAGGTCCACATATACCAACATGTAGATGGAACTTTTTCACAGTTAAGACAGATCCCACTTATTAAACTCCCCATCTCCACTCTTTAGCTTCCTTGCCCTCCTCAAGGATTCCTGTTTACAGCTTAAAACTCAAAGGATGATAATAGACATGATGAGGGGCCGCTATGACCCACTTGGGCCAGAGACTCATCCGGACATCTGTTTCCAGGCCACCAGTTCTGGCCCCGCTGCTGCCCCAGCCTGGTGAGGCAACTGGTGTGGAACTGGTCCCTGGATAATTCCAGGCCCACAGCCTGGACCAAGGCCACCCATGTGGGCCAATGTGGGCCAGCACATCTATTTTCAGCCCCATCCTTGCCAGGTAGGGTTGCCACCTATTTTCCCAGGCCACTTATGAAAAATACATGTTGCAGGGCCTGTATTGGTGCCATAGGCACCAGTGAAGGAACTCAAATATGAAACTGCAGACCTACTGTTAGTAATTTGTAACCTGTCACTAAAATCTGCCACTGTACCTGAGGACTGGAGGGTGGTAAATGTAACCCCGATATTTAAAAAGGACTCCAGAGGTGATCCTGGAAATGACAGACCAGTAAGCTTGATGTCTGTGC
>QEPC01011654.1:2026-15464 GCA_003113815.1 Sphenodon punctatus
TTTCAAACCCACCTGACTCCGCTTTAGATCAACATGTTGGGTCCGCCCTCAGTCCACCCGTGCAGTGCCCCCCCTCCCCACACACACCATAGAGTTGCAGGCAATCGTCTGGCACTTTAGGCTAGCACCCAGAACTCTATGGCCTTTTTTACTTCAATGTGGGTGGGTGTTTCAGCGCAGCGGGTGTAGGTGGGTGTGTGCCAGTTTACATGGACACACTCACCTCCACCTACCCACACCCACCTCCACCCATGGAGCATCCTCCATTCTGGTGGAGGGCTCCATGGGTGGAGGTAGGCATGCAGCGGGTGTTGGTGGGTGTGCGGCAGGAGCACGCACACACAAACACCCACCACCTGTGATGTTTACATGGGCGCACACCTGCCGCACACCCATCCCCCCACCCACCGGCGGCCGTATACACAGACTGACCCCCCCCACACCCACACACCACTCGGTGTTCAGGCGGGTATGTGGCGGGGGGGCAGTCTGTGTAAAAATGGCCCATGGTGTTCTCCAGGGCAACAGCCGGCCAGTAGTGGAGCTACAGCATGGGTCTACCACACAGATGGACAGCAGCTCATCTGCAAGCCAGTGTCCTTGGTTTGGTCAGCCCACTCCACTCTTCACATTCTGGAATGTTTCAGGGTGCTGCCAGCGGGGCTGCCCCAGAGCAGGCAGAGCCTTCTCCTCCTACACATCTGGTGGCTCTGCCTTTAGACAGACAAGCAAATGTGAGGGTGAAGCAGGCTGGTGCAGGCTCTGCTGCTGCCCTTCTAAAAGCACCCACAGTGAGGCCTTGCCTTGCGATTAAAGGAACCCAGTTCTGAAGCTAGTTGAAAAAATTCTTTTGACTTCAGTTGGAGCAGGAAAGACATATGTTTTCTGAGTTGTATAGTGCACGCTGAGAATTGTGAATGACTTATCCAACACCTGACAAAATAATGAGAGGAAAGAATAAGTACTGGACAGGTAGAAAAGCTGATCTATGAGGAAGAGAGGGGCAAAGACTGATAAGACACTTGAAAGCAAATGATGTTCAAGTGTTGTGTGCACTTTGGAAGGTGTTGGAAAGTGAGCAGGCCAGACCTGAAATTGAATTCTGTCAGTAAGGTAATTTCTTAAATAAAACTAGATTTGAATTAAAATGGAAGAAAACAATATTTATTAGAATCTTCTTAATGAAGTCCAGAAAACTTAATGAAAACATAAGAAAATGGACACATATTTAGTTAGTATAAGAGCTATTTAAATTTTAAAAAAATCCATTGGGGTTTGGGCCCTGAACCTGCAAGTATATGTGCATAGATTTAATTTTAAGTGTAGCCCAGTTGCTGTTGTTACTCAGTCTACACCAGTGTAACTGAAAGTAGCATTTGGTCCTTAGACTCTGATGTTATTTTTCCCTCACACTCTCATACGAGTCTATTGTTGCAAGCTGAAGGGCCTTTAACAGAATGAAAAGCATTTCAGAGCATAAACATAACATTTTATTTATTTTTAATAACTTCTACCCCGCCCCTCCTGCTTACAATATAAAGGTTTTAAACAATATAAATATAAAAATAGCACATATATAAAACAAATATAACCATAATGGGGGACGTAAAAATAATCAAATCAACCCCCACCACCACCCTAACCTCCTCCCCCAAAATCCCACCCTTCACCCATCTCCCTCAGCAAAAGCCTGGCAGAACATACAAGTCTTATACTGATGACGGAAGGAGGGCTTCTATGGAGCAGAGGAAGTGTTGATTGAAAACTAAACTACATAGCTGTTAAGCTTTTTTAAAAAAACACCACTAAAATGTTTGGCAATGAGAATTTCACTTTTATTGATGGAAGAATCAGTGTTGACCCATAAAAATCAAGGCAACTCAGGCATTTTGAGGATGGGAGATGGAGGTCTGCACAGACTGTTCAGGTAGAAACAGGAGATCTTACAGCCAAGAAGCCTTAGTACCAAGAGCAAGTCACTGAAAGATTTTGGTAAGTAAAAAGGAACTTCTAAGCATAGACAGTCCACAGAAGAAAGGGCTGCAAATCACACCCAAAGAACTGATCAAGGGTACCAAGCTGTAAAAATTGCCTGAAAATAATTGGATTAGGGAAGTAAGTGTAGCAAATTCATAGCAAATGGTTAGGCAGTGAAGAGTGGGATTGCAGTAAATGGTACTACTATTAATTAGTACCATTATATTATATTACTAATGATTGATATAATTGATAAAAACACTAAGGGCAATGTATAATATTTTTAAAATATTCAGTGTAAAATTTTCTGAAGGAGTTAATTATCAGTGAAAATCACAAACTGCTGAAATCTAGTATGTGTCACTTAGGCATGCTTGAAGATTTTCTAGATATTTGTCTCAGTTCCTCCTCCTCACCTTCAAAAAACACCCAAAGACTTTTTCATTCTCAAGGTGCTTTTAGAAGATTCGCTGCTGGTTCCCATTAATGTAATTTTTCCTCCTCTTTTTCTTTCCCTTCTAAACTGTTTTAACTGGACCGTAAATAGGTATTAGGTTGTTTTATTGCATTTTGGGAAATGCCCTGAGAGTCTATAATACTACTACTACTACTACTACTACTACTACTACTACTACTAATAATAATAATAATAATAATAACAACAATTATTATTAGTAGTAGTATTATTAGTATTATTAGTATTACTTACCTTTCAGCAGGTCAGCCAAAACGTTTAGAGGGTGAATAATAATAATAATAATTATTATTTTTATTAAAATAAAAGACCCTGAGAGTCTATAATACTAATACTAATACTAATACTAATACTAATACTAATAATCGTAATCGTAATCGTAATCGTAATCATTATTATTATTATTATTACTTACCTTTCAGCAGGTCAGCCAAAGCGTTTAGAGGGTGAAATGCCTTTTGAGAGAGGGTGCAGGAAGAAGCAGCAGTAAGCCTGGAAAGGTTAATTGGGAAGATGGCTAATGAACCAAATGGGTGTGGGTTGAGTGCTCCTAGGTAGGCAGGGCAGGAATCTTCAAGCCATTGGGTACCCAGCAACATAAGGTATAAAAGGCCTGAGGCAGAGTGGTCAATGGACGATGACCAGGGAAGATATAAGGCTGCCTGAGGAGCTTGCATTCAAGCACTGGACAGTACCTCAGAGGAACCCAGGTTGAAGAAGGGCCCATAGCTAGGAGCTTGCCCAAAGCAGTCTACATAGGACATTGCTAGAGCTAGCTGCTAGGGGACCCAGGTCAGATGGTCACAGGACGAGGACCGAAGAAGGGGGGTGGGAGCCCAGCGCTGGGTTGTCCCATGCAGGAAGAGTAACACTCAGACTGAGGACCGGCTCAGAGAGAACGTTGTGTTTGGATTAGAACTTAGACTCGATCTCAGTATTTTCTTGATTCTCACCAAGAATCAGGTTTCTCGACAGAATCGAGATAAAAATGAGAATCAAAAACTTTTTCTGGATTAATTTAAAAAAAAATAAAAAATACTGTGCATTTGCAAAATGATTGCGCCATCTTGGAAAAGAGCTGTGCATTTTCAGAATGGTCCAGGTGGCCATTTGTGCATGCACAATGATTATTTTTTTTAGCAAGATTCCCACAAGATTCTCAAAACCCTTGGTAAAATCATCCCAAGATCTTGCTAGGGTTTCTTGATTCTCACAAGAGTCTCATGAGAATCAAATGGATTAAGCCTAGTTTGGACTTCAGATAAATTACTTATTCCAGGTGTGGTCTTTGTATATGTCTTATCTGATCAAGACCCTGAAGACTCTGGTGAAAATAGCAGACCAGAAGTATTAACATTAGATGCAAAATTTAGCAGTGCTTTCAGAAAAAGGAGAAAATTGTGTCATAAATCAAAGTACAAATAATCACTGAAATGTTTGATGAAAGCCAGGGACCTGTCTCTCTAATCACAACTGTTCAGCACCAGGTACATTGCTTGTGCTATATGCATAATTAATAATAATCAGGGGCCCATGTTCACTGCATGTTCCCCATTGGTGGCAATGGAGTAAACACCATGAACACAGGTCCCTAAATATAATAATAAATAAATAAAATAAAATGAGAACAAGCAGTCCAATCCACAAAATGCTCCAATTTTCTGTAACTGAGTGTTTTAAAGACTGGACTGTTAGTTATCAAGAGAATTAAAAAAGAATTGCAAAATCTTAGGTTTCTGTTTCCAGACAATTGTCTAATAAGGGTTCTTGGAATTAATTGGAAAGCTTATTAAATGTGTTAAGAATGTAGAGAACAAGTAAAAGGATTGTGAAGAAAAATAAAAGGCAAGTATTTCTGATCAACTCTAAGAGGCTTGCTAAGTGTTTGGATCACCTACAATATTACTTCTCATATAGAAGTTAATTATAAACAATAGACTAGCAGAGCCATCATTGGAAAATATTCTTTGTTTCTCCAAGTCCTGGATTCAGAGTCAGTTCATTGACCATTTTGGAACTTTCTGGCTTTTCCAGATCTACTCATCTAGTCTAACAGCACTTCATCAAGATGGCAGGGGAGACCTTGCCTGTCTGAAGAATATTAAAGTTACTGCTGCCATATAATACCCTGGATTTCTGAAAAAGAAGAAACTGCCAATACTGTAAAGGTGGTTCAGAATGAGATCAACTATCAAAATCTGCCTGTGAAAAACCTACCCCTACCTATGCAATAATTGGCTGTGACAGGGAGCAGCTTGATGGGGCTGCTGCCCGTATATTAGGCTGGGGTGTGCCAGCCAACCGACTGGGATAGATAGAGAAAGGCTTGGCGAGGCCAGCTGTGCTAGAGTGGGAAAAACCCAGTTAAAAGACAGTAGGGAGTGTGGAAGGGTACTGGCCCTCTAAGGGCTGCAAACTTGAAGGACTAGCCATACCCACTGGAGCTATATAAGAGGAAATCAGGCTAAGGAGAGGACAGTCTGTGTCTGGCATGGGGCAGAGACACATCTCTGCCTGAGAGCTCTCCCAGAATGAACCTTGAAGGTGAAGGCTGGTAAGCCAGAGGGATGATAATCAAGGACAGCCAGAACCAGAGTGCTTCAGATAAGCAAGGGCCCTGCAACTGGATTACTGGAGACTGGACTTCTGAGGGCTGCTGTCCAGAGTCCTGAAGCAGCTTGCAAAAGCCTGTAACTATGAGTAACCAGCCAGAGGACTGTGCCCTGGCTAGACTGGGGCTAGAAAGGGCCAGGGTGGCCAAAGGGCTGTTTCCTGGTGTTAGTGAGACTGTTACAGTTATTGTGGGACTTGTATGAGCTTGTGAAAGGCTGAGGCCTGCAGACCAGCTTGTGTAAAGATCTATGGAAACCTTGAACATAGCCAATTCCCGAGGGGGACAGCTTTTGAGGGGTCAGATTTGAGCCTGCTCCCAGCCTTTACCGGAATTGAAACACGTTAGTTTCAGTATTGTTAGTCTGGCCCTTTTCATGAATACTAGGTTTTAAATATAAAACATAAATAACTACTTCCTAGGCAACCTGTGTGTTTTATAGTATGTAAGGAAGTAGAAATGTATCTTGAATGCAATTCTGTAAAACTAAAGGGAAAATATAAGTTACTTGTCCAATGGCATATAGTAGGGGTGGGCAAAGATCCCGACCCCAATGATCATGTACCAAAATCCTCATAGGGTGGAGAGCCACAAGACACCCACACGCAAGTGTGCAAACCTCTCCCGCTTTGTGATAGGCTGGGGGTGGAGGCAGTGCTCTGCGGTTCTGCTAGTTGAGGTTCTGAGAAGTAACTGTAATTCATCTGTTGAGAGTCTGGTGCAATGAAGTAAGCCAGGGGAGGGGACCATTAAGGCAGCATGTGGCCCAGAACCAGCACTGGCCAAGAGCTGCACTTGGACTGCCAAAGAGGCACTCGCGGCTCCTGAGCCACAGTTTGCCTATGCCTGGTATGGGGGTGTGAGCACCTCTGTGTGTGTGTGTGTGCACACGCACATGCGTACACAGTTAGTGACCCTACAATAAACAGCAAAGGACGTTGCCATCACTGAGCTCCGGAGCACCAGGCAGGGGGATCCCACACCTTCACTCCATCCTGGGCAGTGGGATCTCACTAGTGTCATTCATTGAACACAAGGATCCAGTTCCCTGAGCTCAGTTCTACCTCCCATCTTCCAGTGGAAAGAGGAAAAGCCTCCAAAAGAAAAGTACTCCAAGATCAAGAATAAAGCTTAATTAAAACACAATCACTCCTATAGATCACCTTTGTTGGTGCTAAATTCCCATTCTAACCAACACAACACACCATGAAACTTGGAAGATGCTCAAAATGTTAGACCAGCAATTTAAAACATCAGATTAGAAGTGGAAACTGACAGGCAGAAAGCACACTAACACATACCCAAAAAGTGCAGGGTATTTTTTTTCTGCTTTAAATATGAAAGCCAAAAGGTAGGGATGGGGGGTGGGGAGTGGTGGTGAGAGAGAGAGAGATCCAAATCTGAATTCACAATCTTAATTAAAATTGACTTTTTTTAAGTCCAAGGTCTGTGATTGGATGCCCTCACCCTTGCCTTTCCTTAGGATCATGAACTACATAGTGTAATAGAAAAATTCTAAACACTGTGTTTATTTCACACTCTTGCGCCTGGCCCTTTCCCTCCCTCCACCTCCACTATATTAGTTAATGAAGTCTTGGGTTGCAATCCTTGGAATGGTGCAATCCACTAGGGATGGGCGAACAGATCGCAGTTCAGGTTCGTCCGTTCGGTTTGGCTGCATTCGGTTCGTCCGTTTGGTTTGTTCACCGGGTTTGGGTTTGGCCATTCAGTTCGGGTTTGGACATACAGGAAATGGGTTTTTTTGTTTGTTTTTTATATTTTTTTTGGTTTTTTAATTGTTTTTTTGTTTTTATATGGTTTTTTAAAATTTATTTATTTTATCTCATATTATATCTATCTATCTTCACTAAATCTAACTGCTATTAACTATTCTAAGTGCTATGAACTAAATGGATTATCTAATAAGTACACAGGTCTACTCCTACAAACACTAAAACTAAATCACTAATGCTATCTCTATCACTAAGCTGACTCCTACAACTGTCTATCATCTCTCTCTCTCTCTCTCTCTCTCCCTCTCTCTCTCTCTCTCTCTCTATATATATATATATATAATGAGTATTTTCAGACGTGACGGGGCCATTGGCCCTGGAACGGAAACAACCCTTTGATTCCCCGCCAGGGCCACCATGTCACGGACTAACAGACATGGTGGCCAATCCCGGTGGGGAATCCAGGGAGGGGGTGGGGCTGCATGGTGCAACATGCATCCGCACAGCCCCGCCCCCCCACGCTGCCCCGGCCACCCTCCAGGAGACGGGTGGGCGCCATGGCCAATGCAGCCGCAGCGCCCGACTGCCCCGCCTGGCATTGACCACGGTCCGGAATCCCGCTGTGGATTCCGGGCCATGGTCAGGGGATAGACGTTACTGTCCCCTTCACCATGGGGGGAAATCTCATTCACTACACGATTGGGGATGGTCCGGCCAGGACCGCAGATCGCGTGGTGAATCTGATTCCCCCCCGTGATTCACAGGGGTGAACATCTGGGGGGGAACTTCCATTCCCCCCATCAGATCTTATGGGATCACTTACACCCTGTGCAGATTCACTGTGGTTGACTGTGATCTCATAGCGTCTGAATATACCCTATCTATCTATCTATCTATCTATCTATCTATCTATCTATCTATCTATCTATCTATCTATCTATCTATCTATCTATCTATCGGATGGGGAGAATCACAAACAACACAAGGAGAGGTACAAAACTGAAATGAAACCTAAATCAATCTAATAATCCTACTCTAAGTGAAAAAACAGGGGAGGGGAAGGGAATCTGGGATGGAATGGATGGGAGAGGGAAAGGATTCAATGGAGTGGGAAGGGAGGAAGGAAGATTGAACACAGGGAACACAGAGAGGGGTAAAAACAAAATATCACCACTAAATCTATCTAAGCTACGCTAAATAAATGAATGAGAATATGTGGGTAGATGGGTTGAATGGGTGAAATGGGAGAAGGATGGCAATGGATTGGGGAGCTGGAAAATGCTGGGAGAGGGAACCTTCTGAAACACCTGCTGTTCAGGAACAGTGACTAGCTCAGAAGGTATTGGGAAGGGGGGAGGCAGACAGTTTTGTTTCTTGCTGCGCCCGCCTCACTGCAAGCCCCATTGGCTCCGTGCAGCCTAGCCCATGGCCAATCGCAGACTGCAAAGCCAGTGGTCTGAGGCAAAAAGGGATGGTGATTGGGGAGGCTGGCTGCTACTCCAAGCCTCTCCACCCCTGGTGCCTGGAAGTCTGCTCCTCAGCTGACTACTCCTTCCTGTTTGACCTTCCAGTGACACTTTTTTTGCCACCTGAACGCGATCCGAACTGACCGAACTGTTCAGTCATTTCGACGTTCAGAATTGAGTTCGGTTTGGTCAGTTCAGGTTCGGATTCGGGTTCAGGTTTGGTCATCCGAACAGGCCGAGTTCAGGCCGAACTTCAGAACCACGTTTGCCGATCCCTACAATCCACTGAAGTCAGTGGCTAAGTTCCTATTGCTTGTAAATTATGTGGCAAAACAGTGCATGCATGTGTGTAACAGAAAGTTCTAAACACTTCCATTTGTGTATTGTAATGAGAACATATAAGAGCCAACAAGATGGGATTAGAAATTTAAATGCTTTATTATGTGTCAAGAATTAAACAGGAAAAATACATAATGTAAATTTAGCTTTAGGAGTGTCTGCCTCCCTTTTTAAAGAGAGGTCAGTTGGGACCAACAAGGCAACCACACTCTCTGGATTCCCTTTTGAAAGGAAGACAAGTCAGATGAATAACATACATTCTTGAAAGTTTACTCCTGTTTAGCTGCATGCACATGAACAAGTTAGGATCTTGCATATAGGTTTTTAAAACCTCACATGTAGATTTTTTAAAACCTAGTGAATTTTTTCTCCTTCACAAAGTTTAGAGGGAAAAATGTGAAGTGTGGGTGAAATTTTTAACACATTAAAGCTTCAGGTAGATTTGCATTACTCTAAGCGTGAAATACACCTTTGATAAATGATTTGCTGTACCTCCACTAGCATTACAAATCTTGAGTAAATATACCACTAAAAATATGTGGGATGAGTGTGTGTAAAAGAGACTGCATATTCAGGAAACACTGCAGAATTTCCATGGGCCATGGAGCAGAAATCTAATGATCTTCTTCCTTTCATCAGGCACACTTTGAAAATGAAGTTGGCATGGCGATACATGCAGTACTTCAAAATAATTTACCTCTCCTGCAGGGCTCTTAATGCATTGACAATATTGCTGTTTCTTATAATGGCTTAGAGAGAACATTTTTTTGAAAGTCCTATTATCCGTTCTCTTTGGCATGCAATATTTTAGTTATTGGGTAAATCCATTATGGTCTTAAAGCAGAGAATCCTCAGTGCTTCAGTACTGATAAAGATAATGACACAACTCAAATCACAGCAAAGTGCTTATGTAAAGATTGTTTAACCTAAATTACTTTACTGTTCACATTTCTTTATCTGCTTTGCACTTGGGGTAATGTAGCTTTCACTTTCAACTATATTTTGAATTAGAATGAGATTTGAGGATCAAAGACAAAAAGATACTTCATATTTAAATTAAACCATTGAACTTCAATTTTTGAAACAACCAAACACTAAAAGGAAAACATAAAAACAAAAAGCAAAATTGACTGCAGAAGAATCAAAGACCATAGATGACAATTGGGAATGACTTAGGAATATGAAGTAATGGATGACTTATGACTTTAAACAGAGTTACATTAAAATTAGCATTAACCAGGGATATTTTCAAACATGCCACTGCCTCCGGTGGCCACTTACCCTGACGTGGCCATCAGCGGTGGTGTCATGTCTGCTCCCACCCTCCAGCTGTTCACCACATGTGGGAGCAGAGTACACCCCGGACTGTGGCAGAGCTAAACCAGAGATGTGCGCTGGGCTCCCTGCCAGCACACATTCTGGGTTCAGCCCTGCAATGGTCTGGGGAAGCCTACTCCAGACCATGGTAGAGCAGGCTTTCATGTCAAATGGCCTGCTCTACCTAACTCCAGCTGGTGGCCAGAGCAGTTCCAGGCAGGCATGGCCGTGCTGAGCAGTGTGGGAGGCAGGACCATGAGGACCCATGTCCACACGTCCCCTGCCATTTCCCCAGCTCTGGCCGCCAGAACATTTGTTCAGCAGTCGGGTAGACTCCTGCCAATAGTACACCATGTGCAGGATCAGAGCATAGTAGCTTATCAAGCCATCACATTTAAAAATACCCCAGATCACATAACACAACAGATGTCAATAACAACAGATAAGGAAAGGACTATTAACAAGAAACACAACACCTTAAGGCTAAAATTTGTTGCTCTGATACAGATGGGCAGTGTGATCTATAAGCTGCTATGCCACGTGACCCCATCATTTCAATGGGACTAATGCTTGTACAACGGACTTAGGATTTAATTGTAAAGGAAATGTATTTGAGGGTAGAATTCAACTAAAAATCTGGAACCCAAAAGCAACTACATAGGCAATCAAATGATCAAAACCAACATTCAAAAATTACCTTGGATCTTGGGGTTTCACAATTTTTGGGTGCCCAGATTAAAGATGTCTTAAATTGAGCAAGTGACAGTATTGTAATCAATGAGACAAACCCCAGGACATGATTACTCGTTGAAAATCTCCCTATCTGTATTTATATTAACATCTAGCTATTAAGTCTTGCTTTCTGAATATAACACCACTTTGTATGAAGTGGACAAGATCCTACAGATTCTTGTCAGGCTATATCATACAGTTGTTGTAACTACTAGAGGGATGGGTCAGAACTATAACTGAACATTTAGACAAGCCTGAACGTTGGGCATGTTTAGATCTCAAAAATTTCCTTTCTCAAAGATTTTTCTATTTTCTGATAATAAGAATAATTGCTCATCATTATGTGGCTTTTTGATGACTTCCATGTCATCTAGTCCATTTTTACACCTGCTAGAGATATGAGGTTGGAGCTAATGTCCTTGCCTCCTGATGCTTTTAATGGGTGTTGTATCAGGCCCATCAGACTCATTGTGCTAAAGAGGGCTCATACTCTGTAGATCATATTTGTTAAGCACATTGCCTTATTTTAGAACTGCAGTAGTGTCTCATGTTTCATTAGCAACTTTTGCAGGACTGTTGTTGTTATACAGAGATTTTGGTTAGATGTGGTTTAATTAAACTTCCCTTCTGAGAAGAAACCATGTACTTTGGAAATAATGAGCAAGCAGCTAATTTGCACTCACAACGGTAGAACCCTCAGTGTGACGATGATTATGTTTTAGTGTCTTCAAAGAAGGGAAGTTTGTGCTGTCAGAATGACCTGGTGGTAGGAAAAAGATCTATTGTCCAGCCAGGTCAAGTTTTTCTACACCCACTTTCTGCCAGACTACAGCTTTGTGATGCCTTTTTAATTGGCTTCTACGTCTCTTGTTAGTCAAAAGAAGGATAATTATGCTTATTAAACTTTCTTGCTTTCTTCTTGTCCTTTAGTAAGAAATGAAAATGACTCATTGCTACAGTAATTAATTTGAAATATGCCAAAGAGAGACCATGGTTGGAAATTGCTGGATAAGAAACTTTGCTGAGATGGCAGAAAAGATTCTCAGTAGGCTTTATTTTTTGGGGGGTGGGGGGGAATAAAATCCACTCCTTTCTTACAGAAATTTTCCCTGTGTAGTTACCATTTTCTGCAGAACAATTTTTAATCATCTCGCTGAATAAAAAGTCACACCAAATTCATGCAGGGTGATTAGTCCTGCCATAAACCAACACAGACTAGGAGGAAACTAAGGCCTACTCAGTCATCTTTGGATCAAGGTTATCCCTTGCTTCACCACAGATCAGCACCTCTCCTGAAATAATAATAATCTTCACTTTATTATTAGTATTAGTATTACAACCTTATAATAATAAGGTATTATAATAACCTTATAATAATAAGGTTTGTGGGAAACTCTCTGGGGGAGTTTCCCACAAACCTCGATGATGATGACTGCTCTGTTGATGACCTCATCACATTATTGAATAACATCTTGCCTGAGGCCATTGACATGGTGGCTCCCAGGCGTGCCAACACAGATCCCCATGATATACAGAGGACCTAAGGCAGTTGAAGCGGGAGGGTAGGTGGTTAGAGCACAAGTGACACTTGACTTGAGCTGAATTCGATCATCTGTGGCATAGATCATTTTTGAAAGACTATCGCATGGCTGTAATGGCAGTGAAGGTTTTCTTTGCTGCCATCATAGTGTCTGCGAAGTCGCATCCAGTGGAGCTTTTCCAGGTGGTGAGGGGTTTGGTCAGTCCAGCCTGTCTCCGCCAGGAACTGGAGGACTCCAATGTCCCCTGTGCCATTATTGATGACTTGGCAGATAAAATCGTTTGTATTCACCATGACCTTGGCACAACCGTTTCTGATGGAGAGACTGTTTCTGGACCATTTCTGACACTGGTGCAGAGTCAGAGCTGGGGGTTATGGAAGCCTGGCCATGTCCTTTTTGGAGGGATCAGTTTCAGTCGTTGTTGCCCACTGAAGCAGAGGAGGTGCTGGGGTCTGTGCAAGCCACAAGTTGTGAACTAGATCCGTGCCCATCCTGGTTGGTGAAAGTCAGCCGGGAGACGTTGGGGCTGTTGCTGGTTGGGGTGATCACTGCCTCCCTTTGGGAGGCCAGAGTGCCGAGCTGCCTTAAGATGGCGATTGTTCAACCTCTGCTTAAGAAGCCATCATTGGACGTTGATTCCACTGCCAGTTATCGGCCTGTCTCTAACCTTCCTTTTTAGGGAAGTTTATTGAATGGGCAGTGGCTCATCAGTTTCTGGTGCATCTGTATGCTATCCGATTCCTGGACCCATCAGTCTGGCTTTTGTCCTGGGCATGACACGGAGACTGCGCTTGTGGCTTTGGTTGATAACCTTTGCCTGGAGTTAGATCTGGAAATTCTACCCTGTTGATTTTATTAGAACTTTCAGTGGATTTTAATGCTGTTGATAATGAGGTGTTGACTCACTTGCAGAACCTGGCTGGAGTGGGCGGCACTGCTCTTGAGTGGTTCAGCTCTTTCTAGGACAGGAGGTCTCAGCAGATGGTGGTGGGCGATTGCTCATCATCTCCTTGGGATCTCCCTTGTGGGGACCCACAGGGTTCCATTCTGTCCCCCTTCTTGTTAAATGTGTATGCGCAGCTTCTAGGTGAGGTCATTCAGAGGTTTGGGTGCAGTGCCATCAGTAGGCTGATGACACCCAGCTCTTCCTCTCCTTTTCATCCGATCCAGGTATGGCAGTCTTGGTGCTTATCCATTGCCTGGCTGAGGTGGGAGACTGGATGGGGGCAAGTCGACTGAAGCTGAAT
>QEPC01011654.1:28810-48206 GCA_003113815.1 Sphenodon punctatus
GGGGGGGGTGTCCCCCCTTCCACCCGCGCAGCCTGGACTCGGGGAGGGAAAGTGTTTGGGGGTTTTTGTGGGTTTTTTTTACATTGAGGCCATTCATTTGAATCCGGTACCGGACCCCCCAATACTGGAATAATCTGATACTGCCGGTACACCAAAATACCGGCAGTATCGGATACCAGATGATCCGGTAGTCCCACCCCTAGTAGCAATGCCCGAGCCACCACAGGGGCTTTGATGGATCAGACTGCTACGGCCTCGAGATATTGGGTGGCATAGTCTACCAACACCATGATATATTGGTGTCCTTCTGCGGAGGGTTCCAGCAGCCCCATGATATCCAAGCCTACCTGTTCAAAGGGTATACCCACCAGAGGCAATGGGACCAAGGGAGCCGGTGCAATGCACCATCTGTTAGTCAGCTGGCAGTCAGGACAGGAAGTGAAGAATCTCCTCGCCTCCTCTCAGACACCGGGCCAATAAAACCAGGCAACGATCTGCTCAAACATTTTTTCAGCCCCCAGATGTCCAGAATGTGGGTTCTCATGGGCCAGGTGGAGGATACCCCTCCACACTGGCCCCAGCACCAACAACTGCCTGGTACACCTCATCCCTGGTCCCTGCCTCTTTAGCTACTCTATACAAGCACTCTTGCACCAACTCGAAGCGAGGGTGTTTTCCTTTACTCCCTGTTTCCTGTTCAACCCCATTGACTACCGTCACCTGCTCAGAAACTCTCAGGAGCACTGGGTCATTCTGCTGAGCATGAATAATAGTCGTGGGGCTTACCAGCCAGGGGGTGTCCCAGATCCCCCATGATTCGTTTCCCTCCGGCTGCTCCGGATCCCTCACTTGTTTGGCGATCTCTTCCTTTTTTCCTAAGCATCCCTCGGGCAGGTGTAATAGCTCTTCCTGGTTTTCCCAATCCCATCCTATCACAATGGCATAGGCAAGCCCGGGTACTACTCCTACCCTCTTAGGCCTTCCCTTCCCTTCTACCCACAAGTGAATTTGGCTGGTGGGGTACGGTTTTACATCCCCATGAATACACCGTATCTCTAGGTATGAGCAGGATGGTTTGGAAAGTCCCTGTATACCCTCCCGCACGAGGGTGTGGGTGCATCCGGTATCAACCAATGTTGAATACTCCCTTCCCCCGATCCATGCTACCACCATGTGTTTAGGCTTAACCTCACAGGGGCCTTCTCCCAGCCAGCCTTCAGCATAGGTGCAATCCATCAAGGGACAATCCCTTTGTATATGCCCTGGTTTCCCGGACTGGAAACACAGCTGCGCCCCAAGGGTACCTCCGGCTCCCCTTTTCATCCCATCAGGTGTCCCAGATATGGACATGCCCCCATCGGGCATGCACCGGAGGGGAAATTTGCCTCCCATCCCTTCCTCACTACTGTCTCCTCCCTGGGTGGGTTCCCATTTCTGTTCACTCTTCCCTGTCTCCTTACGGGGTTTTGCCCAGGGACCCCCTTTTGGCCCTTTCCAAAATCCCTGCCCCCTGGTCCGGCTTCAAAGATCTCATAATTATCCATCAAGGTGGTAGCCTCCTCCAGGGTGGTGGGCCGGTGCCTAGACACCCACGCTTTACCCACAGATGGAAGGATCTGTACAAACTGCTCTACCATGATTACCTCAACTATCTGGGTTGGGCTTCGCATTTGGGGCTTTAACCACTTTAATGCATGAGTCTGTAACTGTTGGGCCACACTCCATGGAAAGGAGTTGGGGCGTATCTCTCCTCCCTAAACATCTTTCTATAGGTTTCTTCAGATATATCGAGGCCCCTCAAAATAGCCGTTTGAACCTTTTGAAAGTCTGCGGCTTCTACCGGGTCTAACCTGTCATAGATGACTTGGGCTGGGCCAGACAGGCATGGGGCCAACAGCAGAGCCCACTGCTCTGCAGGCCACTTGGCGGCCACAGCGACCTTTTCAAATATGTTGAAGAAAGCTTCTGGGTCATCTGAGGCCATCATTTTCGTAAGGCGCATCTGAGATGGCTTGTGCTCCCCCGACCCTTTGACACTGTCAGCTAGAGCCATTAAAGCAGGTGCCATCAAGGCTGATAACTGCTCTGTCAACCTAGCCTGTGCTGAAGCTTGGGCTCCCGCCACCTCCATGGACAAAAAACCCTGCTGCCTCTCCATCTGCACCCGATGGGTCTCTACTACACACTGTAGGAGGCCCTCCCTGCCCGTCAGGGTTCCCTTCTGCATGGTATCCATGGCCACCCCCTCTTGCCCCTTCAGGTCGACCCTGCCGACTACACCAGTTGTGGTGGATAGGCTAGGTTTGTACCCTGCAAGGCTCCCAAGGGGGGTCCTGCAGAGCGCTCATTTCCCTTTGCTCTTCGGTAGGTGTTGGAGTAGAGGAGGAGTATCCTTCAGCCTCTGTCATGACGCACCTTCCGCAGGCTCCTACCCAAGCCTGCCCACACCCTCCCTCCAGTCCTAACTCCTCCTAGGGGAGTTCACAGCCCGGTACCACGTTGCGTCACGTAATCAGGGTCCCTAGCCTCCTGGCACCCCGAGACTCCCACAACCCCCTTTCCCCCCAGTCACTTCTCTGCTGCCTGGACGGGAAGGATCTCCCTCCTCGTCATTGTGGTGGTTCTCTGGTTGGAGCCTGGCGTGGGTCTAGGGTCAGAATAGGAAGAAGGATGCAGGGTTTTTGCTGGCTCTCCCCCAGGTCCATGTTTGGGGATGTAGCAGGGGACCTGCCTTGTCCCCCCACTTTGTCGGCATCCTCCGTCCTTCTTCTAGCACTGGGACATGTCCCTCCCATGCGTCGGGCCCCACCCGGTCCTTCCGGCATCGGCGTCTCTTCGGCCCAGCTGAGTGCAACCGCTGAAGCTGTTTCCTCAGCTGGGTCCCCCTCGAGCTCCCCCGTGGTGGCGTTCTTCCCCTCCTCTGGCTGCTGCAGGTATGTGGGAGATGTCACACATGGCAATTAGAGTCCCTGGTTGGCACGTGTCTGGGTGGGTGCTGCAGCTCATGCCTGGCTGTTGGAAGAGCCCCCCCACTCTCTCTCTCTGTGGCAGACCCATACATAAGACACGTGTAAATCCTGCTCTTCTGCTGCCACCCACTGATGCCCAGTTTGTGCCTGACTACCACCACCTAGCCACCCACACGCTAGTAAGTTCGCTCTAAAAGTATATTATTATTCTTGTCCTCAAAGTTATATAGAACAATAAACAACAATCAATTTTACAAACCTGGCAGCAGTGGCACCTCCTGTGACCTCTTCCACCTCTGGCAAGGAGCCAACCTCCACCACCTTAGATGGTCCAGGCTGGACCTCTTCCTCCTCCACCTTCCTCAGCTTCATTTTACTTTTTTTATCCTCCATCCCAACTAAACCAACTTCAACCAAACCAAATTAAACAGCCACACAACACATACACACAAGCTCCACATACACCCAAAATACCATTTCCGGTTTCCGGTGCAACCATGGAACCAAACAATATCGTTACCGATACCAAAAATAAAATCTTTGAAAATGGTATAGGTATCGATACCGAATACGACATTGCACAGTCTTTGCCAGCCTATCTGAGTGCCCTGCCAGGTTGCAAAGCTCAAAGCTCAGTCTTTCTGCCTTAGTCTGCCTGCCTTCTGCACATGCCACACTGCCTGTCTGCCCACCCTGTGGGCAAAGCTCAAAGCCTGCGTCAATCTGCCTGCCTTCTGCTCATGCCACACTGCCTGTCTGCCCGGTCTGTGGGCACGCTGTGTTTACTGCTGTGGGGACAGGGGGTAGCTACAATTGGAGGAGTCTTCTGACACTCTGCTCTTCCCTCCCCCTCCCAGCTAACATCAACAAGGGCAGGGCCCTTTGGGCTCGAGCCCTGAAAGCCGCTGCTAAGCTGGACCCCGAGGACTCATGCTGCCCGGCCCCCCACAGGTGCCATCTTCCCCCTCCTCCACTTGGAGGAGGGGGTGGGGCCTGGGCGCACAGCTGGGACTTTTGGGACTTCCCCTGCCGGAAAGGCTAAAAGTGGCCTGCTTCCCACTTAGGCGTGGCCCTTAGCAGGACTGAGGGCAGGAGGCTTTGTGTGTATTTTTAATTGTGTGTTTTTGTTTTTGGTGGTTTTAAGTTTTTTTTGGCGGGAGATGGGGCGTGTATTTTATGAGGGTGGGGGGCAGAGGAAGGGGGTTAGGGAGGACAGTGGGTGATCCGGGGAGGAGGTCTCCCCATGAGATTGGGGGGGGCTAGCCCATATGCAGGGTTAGGGAGCTCTCGGTGAGAGAGAGAGGCCCAGGGGGAGGGGAAAATCAGATTTTGATACCCGGTGTGATGGGGGGCACTTTCTGAAGGATAGAGTGAGGGGACCCTCTGTGAGAGAGGGGGGTTCCAGGGAGAGAGGGGAGGAATGGCTGGTTGGAGGCGTCAAAGCGGTGTGGACGGGAAAGGAAAAGTGGCTATAGAGGTGGTTCTGGGATGGGGATGATATGGTCCAAGGGGGTGTGTGGCTCGGGCTCCCAGGGGTCCTAGGTCCATTGTGGAGATCAAAAGAGCAGCCCCCCAACTGAGGGAGAAGGAGGAGCAAGGTCTAAGGTCCGCTATTGTGGGGCTGATGCTGCTAAATGCAAGGTCCGTGGTGAATAAGAGCCCAGTAATATGAGATGTGATCCTGGATAGGGCAGTAGACCTTGCATATATTACGGAAACCTGACTGGATGAGGAGGGGGGCCAGTTTTGGCTGATCTCATGCCAGCTGGGTATGCCGTGCAGCACCAGCCCCGCACTGGGGGTCAGGGAGGTGGTGTGGCCATTATTTTTAGAGAGGCATGGTTTGTTAGGAGGTATCCAGTTCAGGAGATTCCAGGGATCGAGGCCCTCCATGTGGTGTTCAGTTTGACTTGGGGCAATCTCGGGGTGCTGCTGGTGTACCAGGCCCCTTCCTCCCCAGTGACATCCCATGCCACTCTAGCAGAGCTGGTCTCGATGGTGGTATTGAAGTCCTGGGGGACTTCAACATCCATGCTGACACCAGCCATGTGGGAGCGGAGCGAGATTTCATGGCCACCATGGCAACCATGGACTTGTCCCAAGTTGTCAACTGCCCGACCCACGTGGGGGGGCATATCCTTGACCTGGTGTTCTGCTCTGGCATTGGGGCAGGTGATCCGGTAGTGTGGGGGATGTGAGGGTTATGCCCTTTTCATGTTCAGATCATTACCTCCTATGGATCGGTCTTTCAGCACACCACCCCCATAAGGGGAAGGGACCAGATAGGTTGGCCCATCCCCAGAAGCTGATGGAACCTCAACGGATCCAGGAAGCCCTGGAGGATTTATACTTAGACCTTGACGGCTGCTCTGCTGATGAACTTGTCCGAGCATGGAATATCTCACTCGGGGAGGCCATTGACAGGGTGGCTCCGAGACGTCTCCTACCTCTCTCTCATCACCACAGGGCCCCTTGATTTACTGAGGGGCTGCAGTGTATGAAGCAGGCAGGTAGGCAACTTGAGCGATGCTGGCGTCGGACTCGCGCTGAATCCATTCGACTTCTCCATAAGGCCCATTTGCGGTCCTATGTTGAGGCTACGAGGATGGCAAATAAAGAGTTCTTTGCCGCTCTCATAGCGTCTGCAAAACTGCATCCAGCAGAGCTGTTCCGGGTGGTGTGGGGGTTGGTCAGTCCGGCCTCCCTCCGCCTGGACAGGGACTTGTCCCAGGCCCACTGTGAGGAGTTTGCCATCTACTTTACAGACAAAATAGCTCGGATCCAGAGCAACTTAGACACTGGATTAGGGGCAGTAGAGGGAGAGCGCGAGGTGATGGAAGCCCCATCTGGTCCATATTTATGGGGTGAGTCTGTGGAAGTGACACCAGCCGATGATGTTGATGTTCTGGGGTCTGTTAGAGCCACTAGTTGCGAATTAGATCCATGCCCATCCTGGTTGGTGAAAGCCTCCAGGGAGACTTAGGGATGGTGCTGGCGAGGGTAATGAATGCGGCCCTTCGGCAGGGGAGGCTGTCGCCCAGTCTCAAGGAGGCTGTGGTGCACCCCCTGCTGAAGAAGCCATTGTTGGATGTGGATGCACTCGCCAGTTATCAAGCCGTCTCTAATCTTCCCTTTTTAGGGAAAGTTATTGAATGGGTTGTGGCACTACAGCTGCAGGTGCATCTTGACAGCATCGGTTTCCTTGACCCATTTCAATCTGGGTTCTTCCCCAGCTATGGTACAGAGACGGCGTTGGTGGCCTTGATGGACAATCTCTGCTGCGAGATGGATGCAGGACATTCGACATTTTTGGTCCTCCTAGATCTATCCGCTGTTTTTGATACAGTGGACCATGGGCTGCTGTTGAGATGGTTGTGAGCCCTGGGGGGTCTGGATGGGACTTTCCTTGGATGGTTCGGCTCATTCCTCTTAGGGAGAAGCCAACGGGTTGTCCTGGGAGCTGAATCATCTAGCCCCCGGGCCCTGGAATGTGGTGTTCCGCAACGTTCCATTCTGTCTCCGTTATTCTTTAACGTATATATGCAGCCCTTGGGCGAGATTGTGAGATGGTTTGGTGTGTGTTTTGCCACCAATATGCTGATGACACCCAGCTTTATCTCTTCTTTTCAACTGACCCAGGTCCTGCTTTCTCAGTACTGTCCCAATGTTTGGCAGCCATGGCAGATTGGTTGCGGCAGAGCAGACTGAAGCTCAATCCTGATAAGATGGAGGTGATGGTGGTGGGTAGGGTGAGGGAGGTGCTGGCTCACCTCGTAGAGGGGGTCCGCCCTCCTGTAGCCCAGCAGATTCAGAGTCTGGGGTATTATTGGACATGGATCTCCGTCTGGATTGGCAGGTGGAGGCGGTGGCTAAAGCCACCTTTTGCCAGCTGTATCTGGTGTGGAGGCTGCATGCGTACGTCTCCAGACCTGACCTGGCCACCCTCATCCATGCTTTCATCATCTCAAGGCTGGACTACTGCAATACGCTCATGTGGGGCTTCCCTTGATAATGGTTCGGTAGCTGCAGCTGGTGCAGAACACGGTGGCTCATCTTACGGGGACGAGCCAACGGGAGCATATCACTTCCATGCTCCGCACACTACACTGGCTGTCTATAGTGCACTGAGCCAGATTCAAGGTGCTGGTTTTGGCCTATAAAGCTCTACACGGCCTTGGCCCCTTTTACCTCAGGGACTGCCTCACCCTTTGCACCCCATAGCGACTTCTTTGGTCCACCGGGGGTGCCTTTTTGGAGGTCCCCCGTGTAAAATGGGGGTCCACAATGGAGAAGGCGTTCTCGGTGGCCAGGCCCCGATTGTGGAACTTCCTCCTGGAGGATGCCCGTTTGACCCCGAGTTTGTTGGCTTTCCACCGGGCTTGCAAAATGTGACTGTTCTCCCAGGCCTTTGGCAGACGAGAGGGTAGGGTGGGTTGGGTTAAGAATGGTTGGGGGTTGGGTAGGTGTTTTTTTGTATGAAGTTTCATTTTAAAATATTTGTATTTTAATTGTTATTTTAACCTATTGTTGTTTCTGTGTTGTAAGCCTCCCCGAGATGCCGTGGGCATGAGGGAGTGGCTAAGAAATGCAAAAGATAAATAAATAAATAAATAAATAAAATAAAGCTGAAGCCCTGCCCCGATCTACCTGCCTCTCATGCCAAGGTGCCTGTCTGCCTGCCCTGTCAACCCTGGGTGAACACGGGATTCACTAGCAGGCAAGGCTTCACCACTTTGCAGTAGAGCTTCTTGAGTTCGGTTGAATACGACCCAAGCCTGCAAAGCCCAGCCAAGCAGGGGTGCTAGGCATCAACCCCTGGCCGGGCCTCTGCCTCTCCTCCACCAATGCCAGCCAGCCTGAAATACCCGGCTGACGAGGGGTGCCATCCACTGAAGCCCTGGCCGGGCTTCTGCCGCTGCTGGTGGTACTGCATGTCAGCCATTTGCACCTCACTCTTGTAGATAGGCATAGCTCACATTGCGATGGTGGGGGTGGATGTTTGAACACGAGATTCACCACTGGGCAAGGCTTGCCCAATTTGCAATAGAGCTTATTGAGATCCATTGAGTACAATACCAGCCAACCTGCAATGCCCGGCCAAGCAGGGGTGCCAGGCACCAAGCCCTGGCCGGGCCTCTGCCACTGCTCCATCAATGCCAGTCAGCTTGCAATGCCCAGCCGAGCAGGGGTGCCAGCCACTCCAGCCCCAGGACCGACTGTCAGGGTTCTGGGGCCATCATTCTGCTCATGGGGAGCCATCATTCCACTGCATCAAGAAACAGTCAGCTACTCCAGCCCCAGGACCCACCATCAGAGTTCTGGGGTATATGTTCCAGGCAGGGAGGGCTGTCCTCCATGTCATCCAAAGGCAATAGGGGTGCTACTGCTGGTGCTGCTACTGCTAGGGATGGGGGCAGGGATAGACCCCGCCAACTGAAAGGGGTGGCTGCTCCCACTCCCACATTCCCCAGGGGCATCCTGCTGCTGCTGCTGCTGCTGCCGCGCATTCTCCAGAGTCCTCTCTGCCTGCCGGACCCTCTCCACCAGCTCACCCTTCCAGTGCCCATAGAGCTCCAGGATCTCCCATTACACCCCATAGTACCCTGGAGGTGCCCTGCTGTCCGTCACCAGTTGAACCTGATGGAAGGCAGATTTCTGCTCAAGAAGCCGCTCGAGCATCAGGAACGTGGAGGAATTCCACTGGGTGGATACATCCTGCACCAGCTGGTGCACTGGGGAGCCTTGCTCAGCCTGCTTCACCTGGAGCAGGTCGCTGCCCATCACGCTCCGGTTAAAGAAACCACCGGCCAGCTTCCTCCCCCGCTTGATCAGAGAGCTAAGGGTACCTGCCCCCATCCCCGTCTCCCCCAATACCAGAGTGTCCCTGACCACCAGGTGAAGGGATGCTGGTGAAGCCCCCCTTGTGGACTGCCCTCAATATGTTGGCTGCATTGTGCATCACCACACACCCCTTGGTGAAGGGCATGCTTGGCATGACCCAATCCCTCACCATGGTGGTCAGGTGTGTCTTGATGTTCCAAGAAGTGTGGGGGCCATGGCATCCATGACTTCCACCTGAAGCAGGGCCCACCTACACCCTGCTTCGGGACCCCTCCTGCCACTGCCAAATGCTGCCTCCGGGTCCTGCCACCAGTGCATCATCAGTCCCTGCCAGATAGGCATGCTGCACATTCCTACTCAACCACAAGTTGGTGGCGAAGTGGACAGTGGCACCCCCAGCCCCTGCAATCTGCTTCCTCACCCACCCCTTTAAAGCCCGGTACAGGACTGGCACCACCTGCCGACTCAGGGTGGTGCTGGCAGGCCTCCAGTTTTGCTCGCTCTATGCTGTGCTGGGTTCTCCAGTTCTAGTCACCATCAGGGCCGGGTGTTGCAGGCTGCCAGGCATTGACAGAGCAGCAGCAGAGGCCAGGCCAGGATTCGGTGCCTGCCACCCCTGCTTGGCCAGGCATTGCAGGCTGCCAGGCATCGGTGGCAGCCTGACTCAGGGTGGTGTGTGATGGCAGCTTAATCTGGGGGGCCAGGAAGCCAATCAGGCACCTAAACCCCATGTCACCAACCGCCGAGAAGGGCTGGCCATCAAGCACAACCCTTTCCCCCAACATGTGCGTGGCTTTCAGTTGAAAGACAGCTTCCTCCCCAGTGCTTATGTGCCGATGGACTTGGCAGCTGCCCCCACCCCAGCTCCTCCATGGTGCACAGATGCTTCTGGGCCTCAACTGGCTGCTGCTTCTGCTGCACCACTGACAGCGCTGATGGGAGGGGCAGAATATGGTGGTAACACAGCTCTTGGAGGGACAGCCATTGCCTCACCACTAGACATCTCCTCCACAGGACTAGTATCTGCCTCACTGTCCCCAATCTGAGATATGTCCCACAAAGGGGAGTACTGGGACCCTGAGGCTGATCGACTGCCCATGCTGCTGTCACCCTCCTGTGCCCCCTAGAGCTGCTGATTCTACTGCTGCTCCTCTCCCTGCTGCCATTGCCTGGGGATCGGGCCCTGCCTGTAGCAGCCAGGGTGGGATCCACCAGCCCTGGACTGCTGGGAATCACCTCAATAATGGGGGACAATGGTGGCCCATGATGAGCATCCAACTCGGAAGCACCTGAACCTGCTCCTGCAGTCACAGCAGAGACAGCCACAGCCTCCTGGACTGCAGGCCTTCCAGTGCCCTGTGTGGCAGTGGAGGACGCTGTCAGGAGGCAATGCCAAACCACACCCCTAGTGCCACTGCTGGGAGCCTCTGAAGCCTGTCTCCCAAAATCAGGCCTGTGCAGTTTGGGATGTGGTGATGGGCTCGGGCTGCTGCTGATGCCTTCCACTCCACTGGCACAGCCCCTGCCACCTCTGTCACGTGCCCCATTGCCTGCCTTATGGGTAGCAGACTGGCCTCTCCTGCTTCCCTTCTCCATTTCTGCTGCTGCTGCACCACTGACAGAGCTGATGGGAGGGGCGGAATATGGTGGAGATACAGCTCCCGGAGGGACGTGTGGCCGTCCCTGTCCAAAGTGGCCACGGGTCTGTTGTTCTGCCCACAATGTCCCCAGCGAGCGGGTGTTCTCTATGGTGGGGGACATTTGCCCACTGCACCTCCTGAGACTGGGGGCCAAGTTGGTGGAACAGTTGCTTTTTATCAAGGTGTCTGTCTGCTGCTGCCGCCGCTGCTGCCATGGATTCTGCTACCAGGCAATCCAATGTCTGCCGCTGATCTACTGATGCCTGGCAGCCTGCAATGCCCAGCCAAGTAGATGTGCCTGGCCAGCCACCAAGCCCCAAGCCTTCCCGGCCTCTGCTGCTGCTGCTGCTGCTACTGCTGCTGAGGCTCAGATGGCCAGCTCTGGTACCATGGGCACCCCCTGAGGCCAAGCGCCTAGCCTGCCTTCTCAGGATACCAAGTGCCAAACCTTCCTGATCTCTGCTTCTGCTGCTGCTGGGTCTCCGATGGCCAGCACTGGTGCCACAGGCACCCCCTAGGAGCCAAGTGCCGAGCCTGCCTACCTGGACAATCCAGGCTGCCAAGAACCAAGCCTTCCCGGTCTCTGCTGCTGCTGCTGGGTCTCTGACAGCCTGCCATACCACCCCAGGCCAAGCCCACCCCAACCCAAGCCTCCCGGTGGTTCCGAACTACGCCAATCGTTTGGCAGGACCAAACTCCGCCAAAGCAAACCCATGAGCCCGAACTCAGTTTTGGGGTTGAACAGCCAAACATCTGAACCCCATTCTGTTCACACATCCCTGCCTCTAATGTTTGTGGGTTTTGTCGCCGAGCCCATACACGTAGATCTCGGGGCAAAGAGAACAGAAATTGGTCCAACACTATTTGATTTATTATTTATTTCTGTAAAATGTAAAATGTTATATCACCCCTCCTGCCCACAGGGCAGCCCAGGGCAGCGAACAACAATATAAACAATAAAACAATTTAAAACAATTAAATGCAGGGGGGGAAATAAACCACCCTACCCCCACTCTACCCCTCCCACTCCCCAAAGGCCTGGAGGAACAGCCAAGTCTTACATAAACACCAAAACAGCAGGAGAGTGGGGGACAACCAAACCTCCACCGGGAGTGAGTTCCACAGCACAGGGGCAACCACCGAAAAAGATCTAACATTGGTGGCCACCCACCTCACCCGGGGAACCTTCAAAAAGGCTCCCACGGACGATCTGAAGGGTTGCATGGGGAGTGAGACAGTCCTGCAAATAAGTAGGGCCCAGGCCATGAAGGGCTTTAAAGGGTAGAACCAGCACCTTGAACCTGGCCTGGTGCTTTATAGGCAGCCAGTGCAGAGCCCAGAGCACTGGTGTCATGTGCTCCCTGCGGCCTGCCCTTGTAACAAGATGGGCAGCAGCATTCTATACTAGCTGCAGCCTCTGGACGAGCTTCTTGGGCAGCCCCACATAGAGCGCATTGCAGTAATCCAGCCTTGAGGTGATGAAGGCATGGATGACAGTGGCAAGGTCGGAGTCTAAGAGATACGGCCAAAGCTACCAGACAAGATGTAACTGCTGGAACGCGCTCCCTGCCACAGCTACAACCTGAGATTCCAGGCTGAGCCATGAATCGAGGAGCACACCCAGACTCTGCACTTGAGACACCATGGGAGGGCAACCCCCCCCAACAAGTGGAGATTCAACCACCCCCAGGTCCCCCAAGCCCTCGCCCACCAACATCACCTCCGTCTTTTCAGGATTCAATTTCAGATGGCTCAACCTCATCCAAGTCCCCACAGCTGGCAGGCACTGAGAAAATAGGGAAACTGCATGACCTCGGTCGATGGAAAAAGTGAAGTAGAGCTGAGTGTCATCAGCACACTGATGACACTGCATGCCCTGAAACCCTCTCATGATCTCCCCTAACAGCTGCATATAGATGTTAAACAAGGGTGGGGGGGACAGAATGGCACCCTGCGGGACTCCACACGTAAGGCCCCTGGGGGAGGAAGACGTACACTCCCCCAAGACCACACGGTGAGTTCTCCCGGCCAGGAATGAACAAAACCAATCCAAGACCATTCTGCCAATCCCAGCACGGTCCCGCAGGCAAGTCACCAGCACCACATAATCGACAGTGTCGAATGCAGATGAAAGGTCTAGCAGGACCAGTAATGTCAGATGGAGATCGTCAACCAAGGATACCACTGCAGTCTCTGTACCATATCCAGGTTAAAAACCAGACTGAAAGGGGTCAAGGAAACCAGTGCAGTCCAGATGTTCCTGGAGCTGTTGTACCACAGCCCGTTCAATGACCTTCCCTAAAAAGGGAAGGTTAGAGACCGGCGATAACTGGCAGGAACATCAGCGTCAAGAGATGGTTTCTTGAGCAGGGGCCTCACCACAGCCTCCTTCAGGCAGTCAGGCACCCTGCCCTCCCGACGGGAGGCACTAACCACCCCAGCCAGCAATGGATGTAACAGCTCCCAGTCCTGGCTGGCTTTCACCAACCAGGACGGGCAGGACAAGGATCTTGTTCTCAAGTGGTGGCATGAACAGATCCCATCAAGGAGTCCACATCGGCAGGTGACACCATTTGAAACTGATCACACAAAACAGAACAGGACAGGGCATCCATAGCCCCAAGATGATCCTCTGCAATAACTGTGGTACCAAAATCGTGGCAGGATGCGATCAATCTTATCTACAAAGTACTCGATAAACCGGTTACAGCTGTCACTGGATTGCTGCAGGTCCAGGCGGAGGCAGGCATGATTGAACAAGCCTTTCACCACCCAGAAAAGCTCTGCTGGACATGACTTTGCAGATGCAATAAGGGCAGCAAAGAACTGCTTCTTTGCTGCGTGCACCGCCACAGCATAGGTCTTTAAACTACTCTTATGCTGCAATCGATCATACTGGTCACGAGTCCAGTGCCACCATCGCTCCAACTGCCTGCTCTTCCACTTCAAACACCACAGGCCCTCAGTAAACCAAGGAGACCTGCGGGAGACTCGGGAGGGAATCGGGAGCCACTCTGTCAATGGTCTCAGCCAACAAGGTGTTCCAGAAGGCTACGAGATCATCAACAGAGTGGGTGTCAAGGTCCAGGGGAAGCTCCCCTAGAGCATTCCGGAACTGATCTGGGTCCATAAGTCTCCGGGGGTGGAACGATCGAATAGGTCTTGCACCCCATTGGGGGCTGACATGTGCCAGGATGCATGGCTTAAGGAGGTAATGGTCAGACCATGACAAAGGCTCCACCCTCCTGACTTCTACCAACTGACATCCCCCCCCGCTTCAAGGCCAGTGCAGAAAACCAATTACAGTGTATGTCCCTCCTCATGTGTGGGGTCGCAGATGATTTGGGACATGCCCATAGTTGTCATGGAGGCCATGAACTCATGCCTCGCTCTTCCAAGATCGGTGTCAGCGTGAGTGTTAAAATCTCCCAGGATCGCTAATCTAGGAGTCCAGAGGATCACTTCTGATATCAGATCAGCAAGAGCATGTAGGGATGCCGCGGGGCAATTGGGTGCATGGTACACCAGCAGCACCCCTAATCTGTCCCCGGCCAAATCCAACACAAGATGGAGGCACTCAACACCTGGTGGAGCCTGCACCGGATACTTCCTAAAAGACAATGCATCCTTGATAACAATGGCTACACCCCCCACACTCCCCCCCGCCCCGTTTCTCCAACCGAGGCTGATGCTGCACAGAGAACCCAGCTGGAACAAGGTCAACCAAAATAGGGCCCAATTCATTGTCCAGCCAGGTCTCTGTAATACACCCGAGGTCAGCGTCCCACTCCCGGATTAACTCCCGGATGGTAGATGACATTGACAACTGACCTCGCGTTCAGCAGCACCAAACCAAGGCCTGGGGTCTCCTGGATCTCAACCCACAACCTACCCACATTGGGGGGAGGGGGTTGAGAGGGGAACGAGCACAAGACACCACTCCCTCCTCACTGATGGAACACACCTCCATCTCATCCTTACTCCTTCGATAAGGTTAAGCCATCTTACTGCCTGGTCTCTCAGTTGTTGAGCAAAACCTCTAGGTTTTGTTTTTGATGTAAACCTAAGTGTTCTTAAATCAGGCATGATAGGTCTCTTCAGAAATGCCAATCTGTGTCAAAATTGCAGCTTTTACCTCATCATAGTCTTGGCCCTCTTACTTTGTAAGCGCCCTGTATGCTGCTTGTGCTTCGCCAGTTAAGTAGGGGACAAGTCTGGTAGCCCATGACTTCCTTGACTATTTAGAGACAGTTGCGACATGCTCAAAAGTGAGCAAGAAAGCTTCTGGGTCGTCATCGGCTGTCAATTTAGTAAGAGGTATATAATCAATCCCTACATCTTTATGAACAACCTCTACTTTAGTCCCAGTTTGAGTTAGTTAGTCGGCTAGGGTCTGAAGCACCTGGACTTGTTCCCTATGCACTTCACTCTGCTGCTGGGTTAACTTTAGAACAACTTCTTGTTGTTGGGCAAGGACCGCAAATAACTCCTTTGTTGGGTTAAATTCCATTTCTACCTTTTAAAAGGCCTTTTAATTTTGGGGTGCCCCTTAATTTTGGGAGTACACCCTATTCTTGCTTTCTCTTTTACTTTTCAGTGCTTTTGAATTCCATTAGCAAATGTAACTTCCAAGTTTTGGGGTGCAGTCACTCTTGGGGTACCCATGCCCACAATCTCTACCATTCTGTCACAGGGTTCTCCTTTTCTGGGGAATTAGCTCAGGGTCCTGTGACAATAGGGGAGGGGTCCTGCACCCCTCTGTACCTTAGGGTTTTTTAAAAAAATTGATAGCTAGCCTCCACTCTTGCACCTACAGGCAGTCCACTTCCAGCTTATCAGGGCTTCTCCCATCATCAAGCGTGGGTCCCTGATTTAAAGTCCAGTTATTCACTCTTGGCCAAGTCCTTCACAATACGGATCTCTCCCACCTGGGTGTTGGGGCCTTCTTGCTAGGCCTATCCCACTGTGAAGCCTGGAGGTAGAGTTGCTCCTGAAGAGCCCTTGGTCAAGCCTGGCTGGGCTTCCCAGCCCCTGGACAACTGCTCTCCCAGGCAGTCTGCTTCCTTCAGCTGCCTTCTGCAACTGTACTTTTCTGTCTCTTTCCATGCCCTTATATAGGCCTAAGTCTCCGTCTTTTATTCTGACTTAAAGGGCCAGTACCCTTTTTTCCATGTTTTGTCCTGGGAGCTCCATTTTGTGGGTCTGTTTTGGCCCTGTAGCCATTTTGTGGTGTCACGCTGCCACAAGCCCCTTCTGAAGCATCTGTTTTCTTCTGTTCCAAATACTTTAATGAAGCATGCTTGCCCTTTCCCCTTCCATATTCCTGAATCTTTTCAAAATAGGTGCTAGGACAGAATAGAGTACATGCACAATTGCAGCTGATGAGATGTCATTATTGTTTATTTCACCAAATCTGGAATGCTAAAGATCGCTACAACAGAATCCTATCCATTTTCACAATTAACCTTCATAAACCATTGTGCTGTTTGGTCATTCAAGGAGGCTTTAAGTATTACATGCTGACAGAGTAAAGGCCAAAAGAATTAAGTGACTTCACCACCGTAGTAAACTAAAACATAGAAGGAGACAGACTTTAGCCTTTAAATTTTCTTTAATGAACAGACAAATGTTACAATGTATGCTTGACTTCCCTCATGCATTTTAAAACTGAGTTTTGTGTTCCTAATGGTTGCAGAAGCCATACATCTGATGAAGAGCATTAGAAGTAAATAGATTGTGGTTGCCATGCCAACAGCCTTGTGGTAGAATTGACAAATTATTTTACCCATGTAATCCTATTATTTTGGCTTGCATGTAGAAGTCCAAATAAACTACCTCTTCAGGATTGCCTTAAACTGCTTTATTGGCAGTATGCATGGCAGAAGCATTTTAAAAAAGAAGTCAAAACCTATTGCAATTTACCTGTAGTCTGGCCATTTCACTGAGTGGTGAAATACATATTTACTTTGAAAGTTGCAGCTGATCAAAGAAGCAATGAGAAGGGTTAGAATTTGGACCTTTAAGGGGAAAGTGCCATGTGCTAAAATGCACTGAATGAAAGCAGTTAATCAAGAGCTCAGTGACTTTTAGTTCCAAAAATTGACATTGGACTGGAAATAACTAGACCTCAGTCTGCTGTAGTGACAGGAGAGCCATTAGAAATCATAACCAAGCAGCTTTGTGAATCAGATAGTGGCTCCAGAGGAAGAGAAGTGAAAATTCTCAAGCAGATTTCAGTTTTTTTGCTATAATGCTTACTCAAGTTACTTAAGTGCAGGCCAGCTGTTTAGTTCTTGGTCACCTATATTGTATCTAAATCCTCCATGCAGATGTCTGTGCTCTAGAAATCAAGAGTGCCAAATCCATATTAGTTCTCTCAAAAGGTACTGCAACCCATCACTGCAGCAGGCAGCTAGCCATATATATTAGCAAGAGCTAAAGTGAAATTCCTGTAAATGAAGATTAAAGGAAACCACTTTGAAATTGGCTGAGCTGAGCAAAGTAAGGAATTTGTGTACCTCCTAATGTTGTAAATCAACTTGCGCTGAACAATCACTGACTATTTAATTAACAGCTTCATATTCTGCAAATGGAGGGTCACCAAGGACAAGATAGAGAATGTACAGTAATTTTGCAAAGGGCTGCATTACTTTTGGATGTTGTTTCAGTGCTTCACTGCCAAAATATTGTTATTTCAGTGCTGTAATTCCTGAGTCACAATCAGGTTTTCCTCATACATTCCCTCCATATTTTTGCCGTTTTCTTATCTCTAACTACTGGTATGTACCTGTAACAGTTAATCATATTAGCAGAGCTTAGATATGATAAATATGTTACATGTTCAAATATTACAGAAGGCACCAGATATTCAAAAGTGAGCTCAAAAACTGGAGCTACTAAATAAAGAATATGCACATGTATTTGCAAATGTAAATCAGGCACTTAATATTTGCATGTGCAAATGAGGATTTTATTTATTTTTTGTCTGCAACCCAATCGGTTTGTATCAAAGTCTGCAGGCATCGTACCAGTTAAATTGTGCAGATTTTACCCAAAAGGTCTCAGCTCACCCAGAGGGAAGTGATATTTTGCAAGAAAAGTGAAATGTCAATCTTCATTCAGTCATTATCTGTTCATGTCTGAGGTTTTCCCAAAGTAACATTTTAAATGAAAGTGTTTTCTTTCTACTGAGAATTAATCCAGGGGCATAGCTAGGTTGGAATGGACCCAGGTGCAAGAAATGCCATGGACTCCTTCCCCACCCCCATCACCATCCTCTCCCCTCTCCCACCCGCTCCCCTCTGTCCTCCCTCCCTCCCTACAGTATCTTTATTACAAAAAATTGGTCCACTTACAGGGTAAAGATATCCCTGACTCCGTGGTGCCTCTCCCTCCCACCGCTTGCTGCACCTGTACCCTGGAGGCTGCGACTGTGCTGCCTGCCTCATGCTGCTGCCATTGTCAGTGCCAGGTGGGTCCCATGCACACTGCATGCTGCAGGCACTTCCGCTTCTGCTCAGCTCAGTCTCCACCCAGCCATGCCACAGTAGGACAGGAGTTTTGGGCCCCTCTCCAGCATCCTGTGGGGCCCCTGACCCAGATTGAGCCTTGGGAGAAATGTCCCTCCCGTTCCTGATAGCTATATCCCTGAATGAACCTTCTGGAGATTACAAGAAGCCATAGAGGTTCTCTATAAATAGGAATTTGACTCAGTAGACACAGCTTCGGCACAAAGCCCAGACCGCCCAGCGCCAGTCTTCCCCTCCCCAACACACACCCACAGAAGAGTCGCACATTGAACACTGTAACACTGTACATTGAACACTGTAACACTTACATTGAACACTGTAAGAAGGTTGAGAAGAACCATAGCTATTAAGAATACTAGAACATGGCTACTGCCCATGAAGATAGGGTAAAAAACCACTTCAGTCTGTCTGAACTACAGACTACAAACACTAGCTCAGTGGTTCTCAAATTTTGAGATTTTATGGCCCCAGAGAGCAGATAAGACATGCAAAGTTCTGCCTGGGGCCTAGAATGTCAGTATTATTCAGTTCATGGCGATCATTGGGAACTAGATGTGGGCAAGCAAACTGAAACTAAATCCAAACAACACTGAAGTGATGATGGTTATTTAAGGTATTTAAAATCCAAGTGGACTTTGAAAATTTGCAGGAGGATCTTGCGAGACTGGGTGACTGAGCATCTAAGTGGCAGATGAAATTTATTGTGGACAAGTGTAAAGTGATGCACATAAGGAAAATATGCCAAACCATATGTATACAATGCTGAGTTCTAAATTAGGCGTTTCCACTCAGGAAAAGGATCGTAGACCGTTTTTACATGGAATCCCCCCCACCCCCGGCTCGGTGTTCAGGTGGGTGTGCTGCGGGGGGACATCTGTGTAAACAGCCAGAGGTGGGTGGGGGGATGGGTGTATGCTTGGTGTTCATCCATGTGAACACCAAGCAGGATGGGCGGGGGGGTGCACGCAGGGGTGGATTGGGAAATCAAAGTGGCCCGGGAAAATATAGTGTTAGTGGCCCTGTGCCAGTGGCAAAGCCGCCGGCGCGCCGGAAACAGGCCAAGGGGGCATGACTTGGGGACGTGGCTTGGGGGCGGGCAGAGTGTACCAGATTTGGGGCCTATCGGAGCTGAGTCCGCAGACTCAGATCCTCAGCAGCCTGGCAGGGGTGAGTGGGAGGTTATGGGGGGATGGCAGGGGAGAGACTGCCACTGGGTGGGTACTGGCCCTCATTTCAGTGCTCTGGCTCCCTGAATCACTCCGTTTCAGTGCTCAGTGGCCCCCAAACAAAAAAATCACTCTGTCCCTTGTTATGCATCCTACAGTAAGGCTTCTTCATTCCTACATCAGCTGCACTAGTATTACACATGCCCTGTGTTTAGCTTAGCAAAGAGAAGACTAAGGGGAGAATTGATACC
>QEPC01011654.1:77582-87969 GCA_003113815.1 Sphenodon punctatus
TCAAAACTCTGCTGCCAGGATCATCCACCTAGCCCGTTGCTTTGACCACATGCAGCCTCTCCTCTCCTCTCTCCACTGGCTCCCCCTTCCTGAGCGTATTCTGCACAAGCTCCTCGTCTTCACCTACAAAGCCCTTCACAACCTCACTCCCCCCTACCTCTCTGCCCTGATCTCCCTCCAAACCCCTGCTCGAGCACTCCACTCCTCTTCTATCCCCTCACCCTCCCACACCTCCCCTGCTCCCCCAACTGCCTTCGTCCTTTCTCCCTCGCTGCCCTGAATGCCTGGAAATCCCTCCCGGCCCTCATCCACCTGGACCCCACCCTCCACACCTTCAGGTCCCTCCTCAAAACCCACCTTTTCCTCTCTGCCCTTCCTATCTTTTGCTAACCACCCCCACCCAGGATTATCCCCCACCTGTTATCTGCAAACTCCCAATTTACTGTAACCAAGCCATGAACGTGCACCTGAGTTCTCGCATCCTCATGAATATTGCATCCCTTGTCTCTCTCTCTGTTCCTCCTTCCCTGTCTCCCCTCCCCCTGTCTTTAGATTGTAAGCTCTTGGGCTGGGACCATGTCTATCTTATTCTTTGTAAAGCACCAGGTACATCGCTGATGCTATATAAATGCGAATGCGAATGCTAATGCTAATGCTAATAATTATAATAACATGTGCCCATTATAATTTACACTTACTTCTGATCAGCGCCCTCCATTAAACAGTCCACATTTCTCAATATCTGCCATAGCTTCCTTATATATGTCTTATGTTTGACATACAACGATTGCACTAATCACTTTTGAAATGTAGGCCTCATTACCTAAATCTTTAATGGCTGATCCATAGAGTTGCCTGTAATGTCCGCTGTTATCACTCTATAAAGTACAATGATTCTGAACTCTTGAAAATGAACTCTTTAAACTAACTGCCTCAGTACTGAGGAACAGAACAGTTTAATGACAATCTAAATAACCTCCCTTTGGCACATTAATGAATCTGAAAGGGGCTATGGCACTAACCGCATTTATGTCAATGGGGCTTTACTGCAAGCACACTTATGATCACCATATTGGTATTTTGGCTCAGTCAACAGAAAGTGTTGACTAACCATATATATTATAATTATAGTATGTCTTTGCTGATTATTTATTTAATTATTTGCATTTTTATTCAAGATCAGGGTGGGTTATAATATTATATTATTAATTATTATTGTTGTTGTTTGTTATTTTTATAGCACCAGTAATTGATAGTTATAGACAGGTCCCTACCCCCACAGGGATTACAATCTAAGAGACAAGGGAGGGGGAGACAAGAAAGAGGTGAACACTGGGAGGGACAAGGATACATTCATGAGGTTGAGAAGTTGCAGGTGTACATGCTTAACATAGGGTATTTTCAGATGTTACGAGGTCACAGTCAATCACAGTGAACCACAGGCAATCCCGCGGCGGGGCCAAAGTGCCCTGAATGTCTGTTTTGCAGGCACCAGATGTTCACCACAGTCACTCCCCAGCAGGGGTCAAAATTAACCACGCTTCTGGAGCTCCGGCCCGGACCATCTCAGAACGCGTGGTCAAAGCAATTCCCACCGGGAAACAAAAAAAAGTAAAATCTGAACGGCAACCACCAGCCGGAATCAAGAAAAACGATTCCCAGCCGGGGACAAAGCATGCAGCATCACTACCAGGCAACGAGCAACAACACAGGCCGGGGAGGGAGATTTAAAGGGCACACAGTGACAGGGGGATGTGGTGGGATGGAGCGAGGCAGAAGGGAGAGGAGAGCGGTGGTAGAGAGAGCAAGGGAGGAGGTGGGGGAGGTGGAGGAGGAGGAGGAAGAGAAGGTGGGAGAGGTGGAGAAGGGGGAGGAGGAGGAAGTGGGGGAGGTGCAGGCAGAGGAGGAGGTGGTCGTGATGCACCTGGAGGCGGTGGAGGGACAGCAGCAGCAGCAGCCAGGACAGGTCGAACTGGCGCCTACTGCCAGCCCGGGGGACGACGCACCCCAAGTAGGGGACACTAAATTAAAAGAATTGGTATGAAGTAGTACATTTAAAAAAAAGGGGGGGGGAGTCCCATCACACATCTCACAATTAAGTGGTGGTACAATTGGCTGAGAGTGCAGATGATGTGGTCAAGGGAAGTCCAGTTGTATAGCTGTGTTTAGGAAAGGGTTGGGAAATATTCTGGAAGATGGGTTCACATATGTTTGGGGATTATATAACTTACATTTAAAAAAAAAATGTAATAGCATATTTGTTTTGATTACAAAACATGAGCACATGAGCAACACAACAGCAATGATTTTAAGATTACTAGAGAATTAATAGACAATGACTGTGTAATATAAAAGTCTTAAAACATTTATACATGTAAAATGTAACACTGCAGATTAGAACCGCCGGAACGAAAACTACAGAATTCAAGCAGGGAATGTAAACCACTATGCTTTATAGGACTGACCAGCACAAACTTTCCAGGTTGGGTAGAAAGCTTGCATATTCGCAGCCAGCAAGAGAAGTTGGTTGAATAAAAGATATCATTTGAACTAATTTGCCTCCATCTCTTACATTGGTATCATGATGGAACCACAACAGCACTGAATGGCAAGTTGGAATTGGAAACACTCTCGGCCAGGGGGGAGGGGACGGGGAGTGGGGGACTTATAGTTTCCTAACTCTTTGTGGGGGGGAGTTCACGTTCACTCCCAAGTCCCACCCTAGTTACTGCAGTTAGCTGTTTAGTGTTAACTGTTAACATAACAAAGAGGTAGGCATGGCGGCAGGTGTGTGATGCAGATGAATGTCATTCAGTCAGCTCATCTCTCAGCTGTGCCTGTGACTCCGAGGGCTTAGAGGGGGAAGGAGGGGGGAGTCAGGGTGCCACCCACAGATCTGTTTTATGTATTGCCTGTGTGCCTGAAGTCCCCTAAGTGAGCTTAATAAGGGGATACAGTGGAGACCACCCTAACATTAAAATCTGATTGATCTTAAACATGTATAAAATTAATCTCCTTTACGAGTTATAATGTTGTTGGGTAACATATTAAAGCCATTTCATGAGCCTGTTTGGTTGAGCTTCACACTAATTGTTGTTTAATAAATTCTTCAATTATGACTATGTCCATGCCACTGTTTTCCCCAATAGTTTGGGGAATAGTTTCCATGTCTGAACATGGAAAAGTATATTCAAATAAACAGTTACTGTATATTCTAAAAACATCGCACTGTGCCTTGCACATTTTTTACTTTGAGTGTACGTATTAAAGAAACAAACCTTGACTTGTCGTGCTGTGCATGGGGTGGTAATGGCTTCTGGCATGTCACAGGAGGGGTGATGATGTATGCGTTGCTAGAACAGGGGTGCTGTATTCAAATATTTAGGAATGAATGGGTTGGGGATGGAAGCAGGGTTATCTCTGAGATAGGCGTTTTCGATCATGGGATTCAAGGGGTTTGTGAGGTCTGACGTATGAAGCTTGTTTAGCATTAGAAATATACCAGCTATGTCCTCCTACCATTGCTTATATATATATTTCAAGTTAATTATAAATATATATATATATATGGATATATTTTATTTTTGACATTTATGTTTAATTTTATCCAATTTAAATTCATTTAATATTTTTAACTTAATTTTCTTGCAATTAATTAAAATCAATTTTAATGCATTTTTATAAATTTAATCAATAAAATATTAATATTGTTATATTTGAACATTTATATTTAAACATTTAAATGTTGACATTAAAATGTTTACCTGTTCAAATGTTTATTCCTACATGTACATGTTAGCACCCGCCTTTGTTTACATTTCTGTATTTATTTAGAACTAAACCCTTATTCAAGATAGCCTAGGGGTCATAAACCATGACCCTTCCTTAAAAAAAAAGTTTTAAAGTTATTCAAAATAAATTCATAATACCCGGAGTGATGATGTAATAATAATAATTAGTTCATGGTTCCATGAACCATGGAAACAAAACAAACAAGCGTATTTTGCAAAATAAATGAAAATGTTCTCTTATGTCCGCCAAACACATCTTCTAGCTGCCAATTCATCAGTGCGCCAGAGAGGCACTGGTGGTGGGGTGGTGGTGGTGTCTTCAGTGTTCACTGACTCTGAGTCCACCATGAATGACAACACCCTGTCTTTACATTTAAGGCAGGCATTGGCACAGTGCCAGTGGGGCAGGCAGAGTTGGGAGGGAGGGGGTTGTTCTTAAGAGCGAACAGCCAGGTCCGAAGGGCCAGGATTGGGCAGACGGAGGGGAGGGCATGGCCATTGGGGTCGTCCTGGGGCGTGGACGGTATGGTCCGCGGGGTGGGAAGGCACGGGCCCTTCGGGGTCCACAGTGCCTGAGGAGAGTGGATGTTATCACCCTCCCACTGAGGGAGAGGGAGGTGCTGGGTCCAGGGTCCGCACGTGGGGGACTGGTGCTGATGAATGCAAGGTCAGTTGTCAACAAGGCCCCACTTATCCATGATTTAATCTTGGATGGGGCCGTGGACCTCGCATGCATCACAGAAACCTGGCTGGATGATCTGGCCGGTCCAACTTTGGCGGATCTTGTTCCGGCTGGGTATGCTGTGCAGCATCAGCCCCGCACGGGCGGCTGGGGAGGTGGTGTAGCTATTGTTTTTAGGGAGGACTGGCCTGTTAGGAGGTATCCAGTTCCGGAGATTATGGGTGTAGAGGTCCTGCACGTGGTGTTCGATTTGGCTGGGGGCAAGCTAGGGGTGCTGCTGGTGTACCGGGCCCCTTCCTGCCCGGCGGCATCCCTTGCCGCTCTAGCGGAGCTGGCCTCGGAGGTGGTGTTGGGCTCCCCCAGGACTTTGGTTCTGGGGGACTTCAACGTCCACGCCGATGCCGGCCTTGTTGGGGCGGAGCGGGAGTTCATGGCCGCCATGGCAACTATGAACTTGTCCCAGGAAGTGATCTGCCCGACCCACGTGGGGGGACATACCCTCGACCTGATCTTCGGCTCTGGCCTTGAGGCGGGGGGTCCGGTTGTGGGGGAGGTGACAGCGGTGCCCTTGTCGTGGACGGACCATTACCTCCTTCAGGCCGGTCTTTTAGCGCGCCCCCTCCAGAAGGGGAAGGGACCAGTTAGGATGGTCCGCCCTCGGAGGCTGATGGAACCCCAGCGGTTCCAGGAGGTCCTGAGGGAGCTTACCCTGGATGTGGACGGTCACTCTGTGGATGAGCTGGTCCGGCATTGGAACATCTTGCTGGAGGAGGCCATTGACAGGGTGGCTCCGAGGCGCCTTCTGCCTCGGTCTCGTCACCGCAGGACCCCTTGGTTTACTGAGGGGCTGCGGTGTATGAAGCGTGTGGGCAGGAGGCTAGAGCGACGCTGGCGTCGGACTCGGTCTGTCTCCGATCGTCTTCTCCATAGGGCCCATTTGCGGTCCTATGTGGAGGCTGTGAGGACGGCGAGGAAGGAATTCCTCGCCGTCCTCATAGCGTCTGCGAAGTCGCGTCCAGCGGAGCTGTTTCGGGTGGTGCGGGGGCTGGTTAGTCCGGCCTCCCTCCGCCTGGATGGGGACTTGTCCCGGGCCCGCTGTGAGGAGTTTGTCATCTACTTCGCAGACAAGATTGCTCGGATTCAGGCCGATTTCGACGCTGGGTTGACAGCAGTAGGGGAAGAGCGCGGGGGGGCGGAGGGTCCGTCTGGTCCATCTTTATGGGGTGAGTTTCAGGAAGTGACGCCTGCCGATGTGGTGGATGTCCTGGGGTCTGTGAGGGCCACGTGTTGTCAACTAGATCCATGCCCGTCCTGGTTAATAAAAGCTTCCGGGGAGACGTTGGGGACGGTGCTGGCGAGGGTGGTGAATGCGTCCCTTCGGCAGGGGAGGTTGTCGCCTTGCTTAAAAGAGGCTGTGGTGCGCCCCCTGCTGAAAAAACCATCGTTGGACGTAGACGCGCTCGCCAGCTACCGACCTGTCTCTAACCTTCCCTTTTTAGGGAAGGTTATTGAGCGGGCAGTGGCGCTCCAGCTCCAGGGTCATCTAGATAATATCGGGCTCCTTGACCCTTTTCAATCTGGGTTCCGCCCCGGCTATGGCACCGAGACGGCGTTGGTGGCCTTGGTGGACGACCTCCGCCGGGAGATGGATGCGGGATGTTCGACATTTCTCATCCTGCTCGATCTCTCGGCCGCTTTTGACACCGTGGACCATGGGCTGCTGTTGAGACGACTGCGTGACCGGGGGGGTCTGGACGGGACTGTTCTTGAATGGTTCCGTTCATTCCTCTCGGGGAGGAGCCAGCGGGTGGTGTTGGGGGAGGAAACATCGAGCCCCCGCGCCTTACCGTGTGGCGTTCCGCAGGGATCGATCTTGTCTCCATTATTATTTAACATCTATATGCAGCCCTTGGGGGAGGTCGTGAGAGGGTTCGGGGTGCGATGTCACCAGTATGCTGATGATACTCAGCTGTACCTCTCGTTTTCTACCGACCCAGACCCTGCTGTCTCGGTGCTATCCCAATGTTTGGAGGCCGTGGCGGATTGGATGCGGCGGAGCAGACTGAAGCTCAACCCAGATAAGACGGAGGTGATGGTGGTGGGGAGGGCGAAGGGGGTGGTGGCCCCCCTGGTTGGGGGGGTTTGCCCCCCTGTAGCTCAGCAGGTCCGGAGTCTGGGGGTCATATTGGACGCAGACCTGCGGCTGGAGCGGCAGGTGGAGGCAGTCGCTAAGGCTGCCTTCCGCCAGCTTTATCTGGTACGTAGGCTGCGTCCGTATGTCTCTGGCCCGGACCTGGCCTCCCTCATCCATGCCTTCGTCACCTCGCGGCTCGACTACTGTAACGCGCTCTACGTGGGGCTTCCCTTGTTCTTGGCCCGGAGGCTGCAGCTGGTGCAGAATGCGGCGGCCCGTCTTCTTACGGGGACGGGTCGCCGGGAGCACATTACACCGGTGCTCCGAGCGCTGCACTGGCTGCCGATAGTGTGCCGGGCCAAGTTCAAGGTCCTAGTAATGATCTATAAAGCCCTATACGGCCTTGGCCCCTCTTACCTTAGGGACCGCCTCGCCCTTCGCGCCCCGGAACGACTCCTGCGGTCTGCCGGGGGTGCCCTCCTGGAGGTCCCCCGTGTTAAGCGGGGGGCCACGATGGAGCGGGCATTCTCGGTGGTAGGGCCGCGGCTGTGGAACTCCCTTCCGGAGGAAGCTCGCCTGGCCCCAAGCCTTTTGACATTTCGGCGGAACTGTAAGACCTGGCTGTTTGCCCAGGCCTTTGGGAGGGAGGGGGGGGTGATTTTTAATCCCCCACCTATATATTTATTTATGATTATACACTGCCCTGTTTTATTGATATTGTTATATTTGTATTTTAAATGTTTTAAAACTGTTTTTATTGTTGTTAACCGCCCCGAGCTGCATTGCAGGATGGGGCGGTATAAAAATCTATAAAATAAAATAAAATAAATAAATATTTTTTTGGCATACAAAGTATGCCATGAGCAACACAACACAGCAATAATTTTATGATTAACATACAATAACAGTAATGTAAAAGTAAAAAAAAAAAATTTTAAGTGATACGGATGGAACAGTGGGGATTCAAACCTGCAGAATGACAGCTTCAAATTGTACAGCAAGAGGGAACCTTATCAACTATGCCACCATGCCATAGTGGCTTTGCAGGAGTTAATATTGCAGTTAGTTAGTTCACTACTGTTGTTGTTCACATTGGATCGAGAGAGACTCCGACAAAGTTCTTCTTCTTCTGACTTCTTCTAGACTATGAAAGTGCAGAATGAGGATTGTAACAAACTCTTCTGCATGGACTTTATTCCTTCAACTTTCTGTACCAGTCCGATGATGTAAGAAATGACTCAGTCAACCAATACACAGGTCACCTTAAACTCCCACCAGGAGTTTTGCTCAAAAAACTTTAGTTTGGAGGTCAATTTACTTTTACATAATATATTATTTTATCATTAAATAAAAACACCGTTCCTTGAACTCCCACCCAGACCATGTGCATGTATGTATTTGAGAAGAATGGGCAGTGATTGTGGCATAGAGGGACAACACCAGCAGTCAGCAGCACACACATGCGCAGCAGTGCTGCATACTCCCTTCGTGGAACCGCAATAAACGCTCATGACTGTCTCTCATATATTAAATTGGCGGAAGGTGGGAAAAGGCCGCCGATTGTATGCGACAACGGTGACGATCAGAAAAAGCAATAAAGCACATAAATGCCGCATCTGCGGATTCTTGTAGCAGCAAATGCCGAATCGCGGCTGTACCGAGCAGAATTCCGTGGGGCGCAACGTCGGATGCCGAGTTTTAGGAATGGAATTGCAGCATGGTAAAGCTCCTGCCGCATCACCTCTAATAGTATATATTATTGTGTGCAGTTCTTTCTGTATCACAATGAGAAGGGGAAGGAGTTCAACTTTTGACAATAATTCTTCATTGTCACACAAATCGATGCCGATACCAAAAATAAAATCTTTGTTTGAAATCGGTACCAGTACTGCTAATGACAATAACGAAAAATGACATTTTGTTATTAACAAAAATGAAAATGACACATTTTATAATGAAAATAATAACAAAAAACAAAAAACAACATGGGGTCCTGGTGCACACCCCTAGTGTGGTTTAAATTAGAGTGGCCCAAGTTCTTGCCAGAGATGCTACCCTTGCTTTTGAATTCTATCTCAATCTTCCCCAAAATCTTGCACTGCATGTCTAATTGTATAACAGAATAGGATTATAGAGCTGGAGGACTGGAAGGGACCTCATCATCTAGTCCAACCCTTTCCTGAGGTGCCATATCTAAAGCACCCTTGGCCCTTAACAAATGCCTGTCTAATTTTGTCTCCAAAACTTCCAGAAAAGGAGATTCCACAACTCCCTAGACAGCGTGTTCCTCTTTTAAACTGCTGTAACTGGATAGACTGTAAGTTGCTTCAGGATCAGCACCCCAAACAGCACACTACACTCTAGTTATCTTCCACAAGTGTCCTTTTATTTACAATGGTCAGCCCCAAACAATATGTAATTCATAGATCAGGTTCATAGAGGGTTCAAAACCTGAATGAGCTTCAAAGCTTTGTTTCAGCTTTCTCAGCTCCTGGTGCCTCTAGCACCCTGGCCTCTGCCTTAGGCCCACCAGCATAATACAAGGCCCCACCGACTCCAACCACAGTCCTTGTGGCCTGGACATTTCTTCCTAGTGGTCTAACTCCCTGTGAGCTTCAGCTCAGTCTTTTATACTGAGACTTGCCCCAGCTGGCTTGCTGGTTTCCTGTCATTCCCAGCAGGGGCTAATCAGTCATTCCCACTTGGCTTCTTTACTCTCTTAAAGACCCAGCGCTTGCTGCTCCCTGGCTGGCTTCCAAGGGCTTGATCCCTGCAAGGACTTATCTAGCTCCTTGGTCCTGGTCCTATAAACACTTAGGGACTGTCCAGTTACATAACTCTTGCAATTATTTTCCTAATATTCAGCCTAAACTTACAGAAACCTGTCAAACATCTGGCATAAGTTCTTTCAGGTTCCATGTGCAAATCAGCAATACAACTCTGCTTTTTGTCACCACATGCTGCTTTAGTTAATCCTGATCATGCACAGTCCCATAAACAAAAGTGAAACAAACACAGTCTTTCACCTTTGTGGACAGCCTACTCCAATGGGCTCTCTACTCCTGCTTTGGCCTCGCTGATGAGCTCATGGCAAGACATCTTTGCCCCACCACAAAGGAGGAAGGTGAAACAGGAGCAGGATCCTGCTGCAGGGCCTGATTTTATTCCATTTTGATGGACTTACACTGTATATCACCTACTTACTAATCATATTTTTAAAATGGCCACATGTTATTTACAACTTTCTTAATGTTCAAGACATCAGTTAATTATGCAACATCAAGAAATAAACCAGTTTAAAATTGGGCATACTGTCTATCTCACTTACACAAATTACAAATAGTGGAGTCAACAATAATCCCTTGAAATTCCTAATCCAGTCCTGCAACCATAACTGGACATCAACGTCCTTCTAATTATACTTCTGTTGTGTGGTTGGATTGTTGTTTTATATTTATTCCTTTCCTGTACCCTGGATCTTTCCTGCATTTATCTTCAATTGCACTTATAACGTGGCTTTTTCTTTTTCCTGTAAACATTCACATTTAGACTAGGCATGGGCGAACAGATCGCGGTTCGTGTTCGGCCGTTCGGTTCGGCCGCGATCGGTTCGTGCGTTCGCGTTCGGCCGTTCGGTTCGGCCGCGTTCGGTTCGTGTGTTCGTGTTCGGTCGTTCGGTCGTACCTCGCGTTCGTGTTCGCCCGTTCGGTTCGGCCGTTCGTGTGTCGGCCGTTCGTGTTCGGTTGTTCGGGCAGGTCGTACGTTCGTGTTCGGCCGTTC
>QEPC01011654.1:93920-106482 GCA_003113815.1 Sphenodon punctatus
GGGCAGCTTTGGCCTGTGGCTTGGGCTGAGCCCTCCCAGGGGGTGGAGCCTCGCTCACCTGCAGGGGATGAATGAGCCCTGCTGCTATGGCGGCTGGGGGCTTCTGGGGCTGGAGCCCTGCCGCAACGGCTTCTGGGGGCTTCTGGGGGCGGGCGTTTGCATCAACTTCCAGTTATTGGATCAATAGAGTACTGTATTTTCTGGAGGGAACTTGGGTCTGCTCTGGTTGACCCCTTCCTGCCCATCTCTATCCACATGAAGCACAAGCATTATTTCCCTCAAAAGGAACAACATAAAGGTGCCAATCGAAAGGAAGTTTAAACTTCATTTTTCATTTGTTTACCATGAAAGCACTCCTGCAATTACCTCCTGCTGAAATTATTATTAAGCATTTATTATTATTAATCAATTATTAAAAGCAATGTTGTTTGCATTTCCCTCTCTGTGACAAACTCTACAAAGAACATTAGCACCTTCTCTGCAAGACAAAGCACAGAAGAAAGTGCTTTCACAGCTGCTTAGAAATCCCATCCGTCAGAGGCTATAACTGTGTTCTGAGGACAGGTAGGGAGGGGAACACCCGTTGCCCCTGTAACTGAGTGCATGTCTAAAGATGGGGCACATTTGAACACAAGGCACAACCAGTGTCATGTCAATATCCCAATACAGTTTGAGATATGCTTTAACGTTACATTATGTAGGTCTATGTAGATACAGTTTTAAAACTAACACATGGCATGGTTCCAAGACAGTCTAGCAAAAAATTGTGGTGGAATGAAATACTCAACAGTTCTAGCCCGAATCAGAGCTTTCTTCCTTTAATCAGCAACTGAGCAAGGGAGAGGAGTATCTTTCATTTATTAAGCTACATGTAATGTTTCCAGATCATCAATAACTTGTCTTAGAATGGTAACAATAAATGGTTGTCTGAAATGGTGCCATCCGATCCACTCTCTCATATTAAGTCTAATAATGGCTGGGCTGAAACTGAAAGCTAAGCAACAGAGAATTGGGGGTTAATTGCTTCAGTGGCACTGTTTGAGAGACCAAGAAAGCAGTGAGACACTGTGCTGTTCAAGCAACACAACTCTAACCAATAAAATGGTCTGTCTTGTCCAAACAAGTATAATTATCTGTCAATGTTAATTATTGTGCTGGGGGCTTAGATTAATGGAATCCTATAAAGTAGCCTCTGCTGCCTATACCCCTGTCTTGTTCAATTTGTATGGAAAATATCTCCCACATGTTAAGAGGTTTTATAAAAAAACAAGGTTTTACCAAAGTTAAGGTCAGCTAAAAAAAACAATCCAGTTTTTTGGGGTTTCTTCAAAATTCAGACTCGTCTCCCCTCTCTTAATCTTGAAGACAGCAGCTGAAGAATCTGATTATCGGATTGTTCCTTTGGAGAACATGCTGCTGGAGCAGAGAAGAGCTATCTGTTGCTGGGGAAATTGCCTGGAGAATAGGAAAATGCAGGAAAGCAACAAGAAGGTGGGATTTTTCCCTGTGGCATGAGGGTAGAATCGGACCACCAACTGGACAAGTCTTCTGGGAGTGATACAAAGGTGAAGAGAAGAAACAAATCATGGATTTATTATTCACAGATATTATTTTCATTTTCTGATAGCCCTCCAAATATCTGAATAATATCCACAACTGAAACAAGTGTTTGTATATTCATTTATTCAAATATTTTGTTTTGATTATTTCATTTTGGTTACTTTGGTCATTTTGGCATTACATTTCAACGGTTGAACATGCACAATTGCGCTAGTAGTGCTTAAACGAAGTAACCAAAATTCCAAAATGACTTCAGTAACTAGAACGAAATATCCAAGGGAGATATTCAACCAAAGAGAATGGAATAGTGGTGGTTATCTGTTTCATCAGAACCAAAGCATGTAGGGGAAGTTAAAAGGAAATATACATTTTGACAATATCTGTTTGCTATCTGGGCATCCATGTGACTCTTACAGTTTCTTGGTGCTCCCAGCCCAGGGATAGCTCTAATGTCTGTGGCAAACACAGGCACCTTTTTTGGGGGGGGGGGGGTGGGTTGGTTGGGAGGGGCCTCTCATGTGAAAAGGGCCTACGTGTGTGCATGGTTTCTGTCTGTAATGTGTGTCTGTGTGTATTTCTGTCTAGGCATTTTATGACATTTCATGGCAATTGAGGGCAGCTGGGGTTGAAACTTGATCTTGAGTTTTTCTAGGTTATCATTGAGAATCATGGTTCTTGAATCATTTTAAGCGAGAAATGATAATCGAGAAAATGCTAATTCTTGACATTTCTCAGTGGAGATTTTTTCTCAAAATACTGTTACCGTTTACTGCAATTCACCATTTACTGTATACTGATTTACCATGTACCACTTACCATGTACTGCACTCATCACAGTAATGCACCGCTGCAAGGTGGCATTTTGCGCATGCACATTACCGGGATGAAGGCAGTATACAATAAATATTAAATTGTGGTAAGCGATAATGGTAAATGGTATTTTGAGAAAAATCTCTCGACCAAGATCTCGGTCTGTTATCGAGATTGTACCAAGATCTCAGTGATAAGTCTCAATTCTCAAACTATTTTCAAGTTAAAAAATTACTTCTCATGTCAGCCCTAGGGTGTGGACCATGTGATGACAAGTAATTTAGAGGGTGTGGGAGAAGAATCAAAATCACAAGGTAGCAAAATTAATAGGGGTAAGCCTTCTCTGGGGGCTGGATGCAAAATCAATATGTCCCAGGCTTCTAAACATCTTAGATTGGCAGGGCTATTTTGAGTGAAATGTACAAGTAACAGTAACGATCAATCTTATTAAGGACAGCTACTTGAATATTAAACATTCTTTTGAATACTGTAGGAGTGTTCACTTGCCAGTTTTTCATTAAGGAATATTGCATTTGTTGCAAAATAACAGCCATTTTTAAACGGACCATAATGGGTGAGGGGATGGGTGTACGGCTGCGGTGGGTGGAGGTGGGTGTGCACCCGCCATCTCCACCCACCTCCACCTATGGAACATCAGAGCCCATTGCTCCATGCGTGGGTCATGGGTGGAGATGGGTAGAGGTGGGTGAAGCGCAGGAGCATGCATTCACCCCACCTATCCTCCGCAGCATTCCCACGGGTGCATCCACCCATCGCCATGGAACGCAACTGCGTGGAGATGGGTGGGGGCATTTTGTGTGAAAAGGTCCAATGTTGACTTATTCATTACTTAGGTCCTTTTCACACAGACACTCTAACAATGATAAAATGGGTGTTACATTTTATTATACATGTTGTTGGGTGTCCATAGAGCACACCTGCAGCCCTGCAACATGTATAATAAAATGTAACACCCATTTTATTAGTGTTACACCGTGTTTAGACGAGGCGCTGGAAAGTGCCTCCCGAGCCGCACGTTAAGAGAGAAGCCGTGCTGCGCTGCCGGAAGTGACATTCTCCCCGTTGCCGGCAACGCTGGTGGCCGGAGACATGGCACTGTGCAGAGGCGTGTTCTAGAGACCTGAAAATTGAGGTCTAAGAACAATGTTAGAGCATCTGTGTGAAAAGGGTCTTAGTCACCTGTTTCTACCTAGATGTTGCACTCTATAAAAAGTTCTGTCATATTTATCACTGAAGTGATAACCCTATGTGACTAGATGCATAAAGGCAAGTAAAGGGTGATGAGTATAAACTTTCACACAAAATTGCCTTCCTTTTGTCAGTTTGTTTAACAGCCAGTGGAAGGCAAACTTCAAAATGTACATAGGTTAAAAGTAATATCGCTGAGTTCACATAATGCATTTTTCTTTCCCATAAATAAGCACTTTTGCAATGGAAAGTAAATGTTATACTCTGTGAAACAGGGAAACTGAGAACTGGTATGTTTTGTCCACATTCACGCTACTCATCACAGAGTGTATGGATCCCAGACATCCATCTATGCAGTGTCTGTTAGGGATGGGCGAACACGGTTCAGAAGTTCGGAGTTCGGACCAAACTCGATTTTTGAACTGAACCAAATTTCCAAACTCGGTTCTGTTCGCCCATCCCTAAAAGATAATATTCCATTTAGTTCAATGGTGTTTGAATTTCCGACCTCTGTTTGGAAGTTCGGAGTTCAGACTGAACTCCAATAGTTCAGTCAACTGAACCGAACTTGCAAACCGAACTCAATTTTTAAACCGAACCGAACCAAATTTCCGAACTCGGTTCTGTTCACTCATTCCTAGTGTCTCTCTAAGTGCTTACACTTTATTGTTTTGAAATATCCAAGCACACCATGCCTGTAAAAGCAAACTGGGAATCTCACAATCATGCTCAGGTACTTCCTCTTTTCAGAGGCAAGGAAATGCAACAAAATGAGTCTCTTCCAGGATTCTGTGACTCTTCCACTTGCAGTCCAAGAGCGTGTTCTCATGAGCAAAGTTTGGGAGACTTACCCTGGAGTAAGTACCTCTTTTTGTTTCTGTTTTCAAAAGCAGCAGGAACCAGGAGTTAATTTCACTTCCTGTGAGGATTTCCCTGCTTGGGAAATGACAGCAAGAACTGCTGGATTAGCAAACAGTCACTGATTCAGAGTTGCTGTGAGGGAAACGCAAAATCCCACTTTACTGCTACTTCCCTGGGCAGGTAAACGTACCTCCCATATACCCTCACTTTAACCTGCCTGCTCATGGGTGCACAGTGTAGGTTAAAATGAGTTAGGAGGTATTTATTTCCCAAAAAGAGCTCCCCTAAAGAACAAATCCCAAGATGGAACCTGGAACTAGTATGAAAAAAAATGGGAATGGGAGAGGAGAGAGAATAGTCAGAACATTTTAAAATACGTACACTTTTTTGAGTTTTTTAATGTGAATGTGATTGCTGCATTCGAACCAATCACATCCACTTTAAAATTAAAAAATTCAGCGCAAACACACGAAAAAATAGGGATGGACAAACCAATCGCGGTTCGGGAGTTCAGTTCAGTCCGATTTGGTTTGGATGTTCGGTTCGGGTGTTTGGTCCTGTCGCCGAGTTCAGGTTCGGGCGTTCGGTTTGCTCAAGTTCGGTTTGGTTTGGCCGTTCAGAAAAAGTATTGCGAGAGCCCGTGATCGTGCCAGAAACAGGAATTTCAAGTGCGTGCGGAGCTTGTGTGGGTGAGAGCATGTGTGTGTGTGGCTGTTTGGTTCGTGTGCTCTGTGTTTGGTTTGGCTGGCTGTGTTTGTTTTAGCATGTTGTTGGTGAGTGTGTGGTGGGGGACTGACTTGACTGTGTGACTGGTGTTGACTTGATTAAAAAAATAAATAATGCAGAAGACGCCGGTCATTCTGATTAAACACTGGGGGACCAAGTTGGTGGTCCCAGAGCTGGTGGTGGAGGAGGGAAAGGTCGCTGCCCCAGCCCCTGGCAGCACAAGAGGTGCTGCCAGGTTTGTATACTTTTTTTTTACTTTGAGGGCAAGAAAGGCTCTATCTGTTAAGCGCGCCCACTGGTGTGCAGGTGGGTGCATGGGTGGTATGGGCATCAGTCGGGCACAAACAGTGGGCATCAGCAGGTGGCAGCGGATGTCTTCCACAAAGAGAGATGGTACTGTAGTGTGGGGGGCTCTTCCAGCAGTCAGGCACGAGCATGAGTAGTACCCCCACCCAAACATGTCCCAGGCTAGCAAGGGTCTCCACTCTCCAGTTGCCATTCCATTCCCTACGCACCCCCAAATAAGGGCAGGATTTGCACGTGCCAGCCACCAAGGTCTTTCCAGTTGCCATCCAAAGCGCCCCAAGGGGGGCAGGATTTGCACGTGCCAGCCAGCCAGGGTCTCCCCATTGCCATCCCTCCCCAGCACCCAAAGAAGGGCAGGATTTGCATGTGCTAGTAAGGGTCTCATCTGCATTGCCATCCCTCCCTAGCACCCACACAAAGAAGGGCATTATTATTGCATGTGTCAGTCAGGGTCTCTCCATTTGCCATCCCTAGCACCCCAAGGAGGGAGGACTAGAGGCATCATCGTAAATGCATGATTTTACTTAGGTGTTGTTTATGTGTTCTTGTTTCAGAGAGGAATTGGATACTGGCACTGGTGCCATGCCAGGCAGGACACTCAGGCGGAGGTCGCCAGTGCCACCCCCAGACACTGGCGGACAAGGTCCAATGTCTGGAAGTTTTATGATAAGGAGAACAGGTTTGCCATCTGCAAGGTAAGGCATGGGGGCTGGAACAACAGGGTATGCATGCATGCACTGCCCTCTATGACCTGTTATGAACGGAAGTCCCCTGCAGAGAGAGAATTCCGCCCACCCACTTCTGGAGACAGAATGCAGGCAGGGCTTGACACAGACCATTGGTCTGACGCAGTATGGCACTTCTTATGTTCCTATCTTTTTATGTTCTTTAGACCTGCTGGAAAAGATTCAAAAGGGCCAGGGAGGGGACCACATTGGGCTTAATTGCCCATATCGAGAAGGCCCACAGGAAGAAGGTGGCTCGGGCGCAGGAGTCTGGCAGCGTGGCCGTGGAGCAGCAGAAGAGGGGGGGGAAGCAAGCCAGAAGCGGCGCCACCTGTAAAGTCCTTCCCCCCCCGCTCCCTCCAGCTCTGATGCGGAGCCCCCCCCCAGGAGCAGGAGGAGTCTTCGGCAGCAAGGGCCTTTCGGGGCCAGGTGCAGGGACCAGCTGGTACTTTGTGGCTGCCCTCCAAGTAATGGAGAACCGACTGGTGGAACAGTTCCAGGCGGTCGAGTTACAGGAGAAGAAGGTGGAGGCATACTCAGAGTACGTCTCCAAGTACGTCTCCACCAAGAGGGCCAACCTGGAGCGCTTCTGTCAGTCGGTCTCCAACTGGTGGGTGGCTGTTGCAGGGGCCGTAGAATACACCGTGGAACGCGGCTATGAAATGCCGGCAGGTGCACCCCCTACCCCTAGGTCCCCTGCACCACTTATGCCTTTCCCCAAAATTCCGGGGGGCAGACCCAAAGACTGAGTTCTTAGTGCATAAGTTTCCTTTCTATTTTAAAATGTTTTGTTTTTGTTTTATAATGTTGTTGTTATTGTTGTTGTTTTGTTAAGTAAAGTTCTATTTCTTGTTATTGTTACAAGCTGACCTGTCCAAACCGGTGCTTAAGTTCTGGCTGGCAGGTGGCAGAATCGCATACAGCTTGCCAATCCCTACCAGCAGCACCTTCCACCCCATGTAGGGTAGTTATTAACCCAAAGATGTGCCAGCAGCAGGGTCTCAACTTGCAGACAGCCCCCCAGGAGATGCAGGGCTTGTGTTTGTGTGGGTGGGTGTGACAGAGAGAGAGACAGGCTCCTTGGCAGTGGGCAGCAGGCAGCGGGAGCTGGTGGTCACAGGGGCTTTTATTTCCAGCAACTTCAGTGGGCATCCACGGGTGGGTGCGGAAGAGTAGACTGTAGTCTGTTGAGGGGAGGGGCAGGCTGGCATGTGGGCACTGGGCTTCCAGATGCAGTGGAATGGAATGCAGCCCCCAGTGGCTGGAATTATGGTCCCAGAATCTAGTTGATGGTTCCTGGGACGGGCGGGCATGACTGATTCAGGGATAGTGGAATGACAGCCTAAAGCCTATCAGGCACACTTCATTCAATCATGCGATAGGTGGTAGCAGCAGGTACAGGAACACACACAGGCAGGCAGGCAGGCAGGTACATATAATATGTTGTTTTATATTCCATCTCATTATGGTCGGTTTGCCGCATGCTGGATGTGGGCAATGGCCATTGGGCGCATGAGCACAGATGGGAGTTCTTCCTGGTTCTGGCAGGTGGTAGTCAGGGTAGAAGGATACAGCTACCTCTCCCCCTCCAACCTCCATCTCTCTCATTCTTGTGGGGAGCCTCTCTCTCTCCCCCTCTCTCTCTATCTCTGGCCATATAGTGCAGGTGACAGCATGGGTGGGATCGTGTCTGTCTATCCTTCTAGCAGTGGGGAGACTTTCTCTCTCTCTCTCTCTTATTTCTCTCTCTCTCTCTTGGCAGCAACCTGGGCAGGCAGACAGGCAGCATGGCATGAGAGGCAGTAGGGCAGGCAGGCTGGGACACTGGCAGCAGGGGACTCATATAGGCTAGCAAAGACTGTGCAGTGCAAGAGAATGAGAGCCAGTCAGTGTCACATAGGTGGCCCAAGATCATGTAGCCATAGGCCGGCTGGCAGGCTTACAGTTTGTTTCCTAAAGCCACCCTGCATTATGAGGTCAGTCAGATAAGACTGCTGAGGCCGGCTTGTATGAGAGAGAGAGAGAGAGAGAGAGAGAGAGAGAGAGAGAGGGAGAGGGAGAGAGGGAGAGAGGCAGGGTGAGTACCAGGCATTGGGAGGGAGGTACAGCATCTCAGCAGCACAGTTGCTCCACCAACTTGACCCCCCAGTCTCGGGCAGTACAGGGAGCAAATGTCCCCCGCCACAGAGAACACCTGCTCACTGGGGACACTGGTTGGTGGGCAGGACAGGATACCCATGGCCACTTTCGACAGGGTCAGCCAGATGTTGGCCTTGCCAGCCCAGTAGGCCAAGGGATCACTTCTGGGATCAATGCATGGCTCCTCCTTCAGGTAGGTCTCCACTGCTGCTGAGGTGCCATCATACTCCCTTTGGTAGCTCTGGGTGGGCACCACCTACCCCACTGCCCCACGCTGATTTCCCTTTTGTGCTGGGCCCCATGCTCCCCAGAATGGCCTGCACACAGGAGGAGCTGCTGGCACTAGTAGGGGTCCTGTTGCTGCTGCTCATCCTGCTGCTGGTGCTGCTGCTACCCCTAGGGCTGGGGGCAGGGGTAGACCCAGATGGCTGGAAGGGATTGCTGCTCCCACCATCCCCAGGGGCATCTTACTGCATGGCCCACTCTGCCTGCCAGACCTTCTGCACCAGCGTACCCTTCCAGAGGCCATAGACCACTGTCTCACATGCCATTCTGCCCTTGAACCTGGGGTCCAGCATAGTTGCTAGGACATATTCCTCCTGGCACAGGAGCTCATCAAAGTGCGCACTCAGCCCCACCTTCAGCTTCCATGCCAGGTCAAGCACCTCATCAGAGAGCTTCCTGCCTGGAGGGCCAAAATCCCGGTCCCCGAGAATCTCGTCCAGGCTCCTCTTGAGACTATGGACCATTGGGGTCACCTGACTGAGGGTGGCGGTGGAGCTGCTCACGGTCTCCATCATGGCCAGGAACGGTCTCAGGATGAATACCATATGAGCAATCATCTCCCATTCCTCCCTGTTGTACCCTGGAGGTGCCTCAATGTCTGTCTCCAGTTCCTCCTGCTGCAGGGCAGCTTTCTGCTCAAGAAGCTGCTCGAGAATCAGGAAGGTGGAATTCCACCTGGTGGAGACATCCTGGATGAGCTGGTGCACTGGAGACCCTTGCTTGGCCTGCTTCTCCCAGAGGAACTCACTGCCCTTCACACTGCAGTTGAAGAACCCCGCCAGCTTCCTCCCCCGATCAACCAGGGAGCTAAGGGTGCCTGGCCAAATCCCCTTCTCCCCCAAGCCCAGAGCATCCTTCAACATGAGATGGAGGGTGTATGCGGCGCAAGGGATGCTTGTGAAGCCCCTGTCATGGACTCCCTTTAGTATACTGGCCGCGTTATCAGTGACCACACACCCCTTGGTGAATGCCACACCTGGCGTGACCCACTCCCTCACCATGGTGGCCAGGGCTGCCTTGAGGTTCCTTGACATGTGAGAGGTGTCCATGACTTGTGCCTGAATCAGGGCCCACCTTTACCCTGCTTCAGGTCCCCTCCTTCCACTGCCAAGCGCTGCCTCTGGGTCCTGCCACCAGTGTGCAGTCACTGACAGGTAGGCGTGCTGGGCGTTTCTGGAAGACCACAGGTCAGTTGTGAAGTGGATCGTGGCCCCCCCCAGCCCCTGCCATTTGCTCCCTCACCCGCTCCTTCAAAGCCCTGTAGAGCTGTGGCACCACAGTCCAACTCAGGGTGGATCAGGAAGGCAGCTTAAAGTTGGGGGCCAGGAACTCAATCAGCCACTGGAAGTCCTTGTTCTCCACAATTGAGAAGGGCTGCCCATCCAGGGCAATCATTTCTTCCAACATGCACTTCGCTTTCTCTTGGTAGCCAGTGCCACGGCACCCTGCCAATGGCCTTGACAGATCTCCCACCCCAGCTCCTCCATGGTGGACTGAAAGCACTGCTGGGGAGGCTCCCGCTGCTGTTCTGGCCCCCTAGCAGGAGGAAAACTGCTCCTGCTGCTAGAGGCAGCCATTGGTGCTGGTGCAGGATGCTTGCCTTCTGAAGGAGCCGGGCGCCTGGCTGCTGCAGTTGGGAACCCACTTGCATCCACTTCCCCTGACTTCCCGCTGAGCAGCAGAGCACTGTGGCATGACTTTAGGTGCCTTGCCATTGCCGTTGTCCCCAGGTTGCTGAGCACCTGCCCACACTTTACTACCTTTTTCCACACAGTGCACTGCACCTCTCTGGGATCATCTGCCCGCACCTGCTTGAAATGATCCCGGACTGAGGATTTTTTCCCCCTCCTGCCTTCTTGCCCTCCCCAGGTGATGCACTTCTGCCAGTGCTGCTGGAAGGGGGAGAACCTGGTGGCACTGGCGACACAGCTCTTGGAGGAGGCTCAGTCATCGCCTCAGCTGCAGACATCTCCTCTATGGCACTAGTGTCTGCCTCTGACTCACTGTATGTGATCACGGTGATGTCCCATGAAGGAGAGTACTGGGACAATGATGCTAGACTGCCCATGCCTGCCATGCTGCTGGCACTCTCCCTGTGCCCCCCTCTATAGCTTCTGTTGATGCTGCTGCTGCTACTCCTTTCCCTACTGCCATTGCCCAGGGATTGGGCCCTGCCTCTAGCAGCTGGGGTGGGATCCACCAGCTCTGGACTGCTGGGGATCACCTTGACAGTGGGGGACATTGGTGGTCATATAGGAACATCGCAAGCAGCCCCAGCACCTGCTCCAGCACCACCAGTAGCAGAGACTGACGCAGCCTCAAGTTCTGCAGGCCTTCCAGTGCCCTGCGTGGCAGTGGAGGAGGGCACTGCCAGGCGGCGACACTGAGCCTCTGAAGCCTGTTGCCCTAAAACAGGCCTGCAGAGGTTGAGGCGTGGTGATATGCTCGGGCTACTGCTGCTGCCTGCTGCCACTCCTGTAGCATGGCCCCTGCCACCTCTGTCACATGCCCCATTGCCTCCCCTATGGGCAGCAGACCGGGCTCTCCTTCCCTTCTCTATTTCTCCGTCCAAACGAATGTTTTTATGTTGCTTTTTGGTTTTTTTAATTATTTTTTTATTTAATTTTTTTATCTAATATTATATATCTATCTATCTCTACACTAAATCTAACTGTTATTAACTATTCTAAAACCTATTGAACTAAATGAAATATCCTAATAATTAACTACAAAGGTCTTGTCCTACAAACACACTGTATCTCTGTCTATCTCTATAACTAAGCTAACTACTATGTATATCTATCTAGAAACTATCTGTCTAATAACTATCTATCCATCTATACAATATTACACAGGGTGAAACACAAAGAACACAGGGAGGGGTACAAAACTGAAATGAAAACGAATCTAATAATAATCCTACTCTAAATAAATCCAAAACTTAAAACAGGAGAAGGGAATAATCAGGGATGAAATAAGAGACCGAGGGAAAGGATTCAATGGAGGGGGGAGGGAGGAAGGAAGATTGAACACAGAGATCACAGGGAGGGGCAAAACAAAAAAATTACATCTAAATCTATCTAATATAATCTAAATAAATGATAATATTGAGGTAAATGGGTTGGATGGGTGAAATAGGAGGAGGATTGCAATAAATTAGGAATAGGAAGGAACAAAATCTGATGGGAGAGGGAGCCTTCTGAAATGCCTGCTGTTCAGGAACAGTGACTAGCTCAGAAGGTGCTGGGAAGGGGGGAGTCAATCCGTTTTGTTTCTTGCTGCGCCCACCTCACCACAAGCCCCATTGGCTCCGTAGAGACTTGCCTGTCGCCAATCTCAGACTGCGAAGCCAGTGGTCCGAGGCAAAAAGGATGGTGATTGGTCAGGCTGGCTGCTACCCCAAGTCTCTCCACCCCTGGTGCCTGGAAGTCTGGTCCTCAACTGACTCCCCCTCCGTGTCACGTTTTGCCTTCCAGTGACACGTTTTTGCCACCAGAACTCTCCTGAACGTGATCCGAACTGACCAAACTGTTCAGTCATTTCGACATTTGGAACTGAGTTCAGTTCAGTCATTTGTGTTCAGGTTCGGGTTCGGGTTCGGTCATCTAACGGGCTGAGTTCGAGACAAACTCCAAACCACTAGGGATGGGCGAACGCAGTTTGGAAGTTCGATGTTCGTCCCAAACTCAGCCTGTTCGGATGACCGAACTCAAACCCGAACATGAACATACCGAACAGAACCAAACACCGAACATCAAAATGGCCGAACAGTTCGGATCGCGTTCGGTTGTGTTTGGGTGGCTAAAATGTGGTCTTGGTCTACTCTACTGTCACTCTGTCACTGTCAGGTCACTGGAAGGCCAAATGTAGCAGGGAGGGGGAAGTCATCTGACTCAGCTAGGAGCAGACTTCCAGGCACCAGGGGTGGAGGGTGGAGAGTG
>QEPC01011654.1:112904-164966 GCA_003113815.1 Sphenodon punctatus
GAGTCCACTGGGTCACAGAGTTCAGCCCGAAGGCTTAGTCCTAGACCTGGTCAGTGGTTCATTAATTAATTCACCATTCATGCCAGAGTCCACTGGGTCACAGGGTTCAGCCCGAAGGCTTAGTCCTAGACCTGGTCAGTGGTTCATTAATTTATCCATTCACCATTTACGCCAGAGTCCACTGGGTGGTGGGGGAGGGCAAATTTGGAGTGTGAGTGTGTGTTTGTTTACTTTGTATACATACGCATTACGCAATGCCACATGCGCATGTCGTGTCAGACTGGAGCTTTGGTGAGAGAGAGCATTATGTGGATGGGGAGGGTGCTGCAGCAGAGGGGCTGGTGTGGGGAATGGGTTGTGTTGTTGGGGAGCTCCCCCCACCCCCCAAAAGATGTTACACCCTCCCAAAACCCTCTGCACATCTTCCAGAGGGTGGGGGCAGCCACCCCACACATGTCGGGCCGGGCTGGAGCTTTGGTGAGAGAGAGCATTGTGTGGATGGGGAGGGTGCTGTGGCAGGGGGGCTGGTGTGAGGAATGGCCTGTGTCACTGGGGAGAAGCCCCCACCCCCTGGAAGATGTTCTGCCCTCCCAAAGCCCTCTGCATGTCTTCCAGGAGTGGGGGCGGCCACCCCACGCATGTCGGGCTGGGCTGGATCTTTGGTGAGGGAGAGGTGGGGGATGGCACTAGTGGACTTGCCTGGGTAGGGTTACGGGTACCCCTAGACTTAGGGATATGATGTGGGGGGGTGATTTTAGCCAGAAGGACATGTGCTGGGGGGGTGGGGTTGGCACAGGGCAGCATGGTGGGAAGTAGGCAGGCACTGGGCAGATAGGGCAGGGCACTGGGAAACATTGGGCAAGGGCATGCCATGCTGAGAGTTTTTTCCACTGGCACAGGGGGTGGGGAATGGTGGCCTTGCCACCATGGTGTGTGATGTGTGTGTTTGTCTTTAGCCCTGTCTTGTTTTGGGGTGCACTGTGTGGGGGTGCACTGCCCCCATACTTGGCCACTGCCCTGATTCCTGGTGCTATCTTTGTTTGTCTTGGAACATCTTGTGATGTTTTACTGTTTTTGTCTCTATCCCTGTCTTGTTTTGGGGTGCACTGTGTGGGGGTGCCAGTGCCCTGCCCTATCTGCCTACCTACTCCCCCATGCTTCCCACCCCAGCACACATCCTGCTGGCTAAAATCACCCCACACACACACACACATCCTATCCCTAAGTCTAGGGGTACCCTACCCAGAACCCAGGCCAGTCCACTAGTGCCAACCTCCCCATCCCCCTTGCTAAGGGAACCAAGGAGATCCTGTACTAGAGGGAATCAGGAACCCCAAACTTACCAACAGTCGCATGCACGCATGCACACCTCCAGCAGCTCTGTGGATCCTTGCATCTCCAAGCCTGCTGTAAAATGGCTAGTCAGGCACGAGCTCCAGAAGCCCCCAGAAGGAAAGAAAATAAACCAAGATTATTGGCCAGCACCAGCAGCCAGTTAAAGTGCCCAATCCCTACAGAAACCTCCAGGATTGGATGACTTTTTTGATTTCAAAAAATTCAAACAATCCAAGGCAGGGTAAAAAAGGTGCAAAATGTATCCATTTACACCTCTGGGTGGGGCCAGGGAGGGACTCAGTACTTTAAAAAAAAACTTACATAACAAAAGCCTGCCAACTGCCAACTGCCACCTTGACCTTCTTCCCCAATGTAAAAGATCCGGTAACCTGTACCATTAAAAAGATCCAGTACAGGTTACCGGATTATCGGATTACCGGATTTTAATCTGGTACACCTAATACCGGCATTACCGGTTACCGGTAGAACTGGTATTCCCCCCTGTAATAACTGGTGCCTACATATGCCTAAAAACTAGGCCATGTGTTTGTCCCAAAAGTCCATGGGGAAAGAGATAATACATAATGGAAAAAACAATGGCTGCAAAGCATCAATGCATCAATTGGAGAAACATACAAACATTACAAAAAGACCACATTATATCCCAAAGTGATTCATTTTAAGAAGAGATCCATATACAACTAAACAAATTAATTTGTGCTGAGCACAATTGTGTTTCTGACCCCCTTATTATGGGTCATTGTCAACAGCACACTGGGTGGCATCAGAGCTTGGGGTTAATCTGTTGGAAATATAAAGTATATTTAAATCATTTTTACAGTTGTTCAAGCATTGTCTCCAAATAGTATACCACTTAATAATTATGGTTTACCTTCTATAACCATCTGATTTCCAAATTGCATTATCAAATGCCTAGAGGGGGCAAGTGAGATAAGTAAATAGTCATCCTGTGCACCAATCAAAAATTCCTTAAATAAACTTAAATCACCCAAAAGCCCCAAACCTCCAGCCAAAGACTCACCCTCCTGCTCTGATGCAACACAACCATGGAAATCTCCAGAAAAGAACTCAGCAGCCCAATAGCTACCTCTGTAGCAAATCAGGCTATTTAACTCATTGCCATGAGTACTACCATGTGGTATTAATTACACTGTAATGCCTCTGCTCAAATCACATAGTCCAAAGGGATACGCAAAGTCATGCAAAGCTTTTTGCACCCAAGCAATCATATATCAAAGAAATCCACTCCAAAGAGGGGGAAATCCCAACCCCTCTCATCATGAAAATGCCCATTGTTCTTAGATTTCACATCCAAAGTGTAGACTCCTCTTATTCCTTATATCTTTCATGATCCATATCTGGTAATAGGAGAGATGTCAGTTCCAGTGTAGAAGCACTTGTAGATCAAATGAGCTCTCTTGCAGTACTCATAGGGTCAACAAAAAACCTGTTGGAGAAAATACCCCACCCTGTACCCTGTATAAGGCAATCATACATCAAACTTCTTTAAGGTGAAAGACAAAGTTAACATCATTTTACCCACTTGAAACAACGGGGGGGTTACTATGCATCATAACAAGGGACTAACAATCCCATTATGAATATAGCACCAAAAATGGATAACCAACCAAACAAAAGTATTTAAACCCATAATTTAGAATAGTAAGTCACTACCTGAGTGTATACATTTTTTAGCATATAATTCTGCCCCAATCAATTCCCTCATTTAATCCATTAGGTGTCAAGGACTTAAGTCTCAAGATCCATCTAGCTTCCAGTTTGAATAATTCTCTTTTAGACTGGTGAGTGTCCATACAACAGAATGACAGATCATTTTCAGAATGTTGAACCAAGTAAATATCATACATTTATGATGATGCCTCTCTCCTTGGGGTGCTAGTAGGGATGGCAACTAAAAAAAACCATAAAGAAAAGCACATGCAAATCCTGCCCTCCCAGGGATGCTAGGGGATGCTAGATATTGCAACTAGAAAGCCCCTGGCTGGCACGTGCAAATCCTGCTTCCCTCCTTGGGGTGCTTGGGATGGCGAAGTGAGATGTGACCCTGGCTGGAGGAATGAGACTGCCCTTATTTGGGAGTGTGTAGGGAATGGGATGGCAACTGGAGAGTGGAGACCCTTGATAGCCTGGCATATGTTTGGGTGGGGAATTGCTCATGCCTGACTGCTGGAAGAGTCCCCCACACTACAGTACCCTCTCTCTCTGTAGCAGACATCCGCTGCCACCCACTGTTGGCCACTGTTTGTGCCTGACTGATGCCCACCACCCACGCACCCACCCACATGCCAGTGAACTGAGCTCGCTCTAACTGATACAGCCTTTCTTGTCTTAAAAGTTAAAAAAAAGGTTTACAAACCTGGCAGGAATGGCAGTAGAGCCCACACCACTTCCTCCTCGTCCAAAGAGGAAGCCAGTGCCACCGGTGCCACATGAGGTGTAGCATGGGCAGGGGCCTCCACCTGTTCCTCCTCCTCCTCCTCCTCCACTGGCAAATGTGCCCCCAGCCGGAGGATGTGAACAGTCTTCTTCATTTATTTTTTTTCAAAAAACCCACACAGTCCCACAGCAACAGTCACCCACAACACACACCAACCACCCAAACACACAGCACAGCCAAACCCAACACAATCACAGCCAAAACACATGAACCAAGCAGCCACTGAATCAAACACACACCCACTCACCTCACAGCTCCACACGCACACAAATTTCCGGTTTCCGGTGCATTTCCGGCATCCCGTGTGTCACGGGATTGAGGGTCCGCACCCCCATTTTATCAGGTTTGAGTGACTCAGTTTCCCTTGTGCACAGTTCTCTTGAATCAGTTTCTCTCACTGGCTAATTCAAGTGTGCCACAATGAAACTTCTTGCCTCACAGAGGCCCAATCCTTCCCGTTTTCAGACTCTTTACTCTCTGGGTTCGCAAGAGCTTGAGGGCTCTTGTAGCTCACTTGTGTTCCAATATTAGACACTAGACCACTTCTTTATAAAGTAAGAAGTATATTTATTGATTACATAACAAGATAGTTGAAACAGAGTGTTATTAGAAATAAAAGGTAAATATAACGCATTCCTAACTTATATTGTTGAGTTCCTAAACTATTAATCTTACCCTAAGCAAAGTCCATAAGTTCTGGTTTTCTCAGCCATAAGGAAACTGGCTGGGCTCTGGCTTCTTAGAGCGAAAGCTGTCTCTCACTTCATCTTCCCCCAGCCTGCTGTTTAGGCTGGTTCTTTCATATGTAGATGTTCAAGATGGCTTTGCAAGAAGTCTCCAAGCAGTTTTCTTCTGGGATCTCTGTCCTTATATATCCTGGAGGAAACTCTTAGCCCATTCTCAAGGCTTCTAGAATTTCCTTTGTTCCCTTATCAGGCTTCTATGTGCCTTCTTGCGCGTAGCCAATGGCTACCTTCATTAGCATTGTTGATGGCCCTGGCCCTCCGTCTGGCCTCAATACACGTTGGTATCTGTTTGTATCCTGTGTAGCCTGGTGACGTGTGAGAGGCCCAACCTGAGCTGTAATTTGGGTTCTACCGTTCTCAGACTTAACATTACAAACATGTGGAGACTTTGAGATTACATATTGTACATGTATTGTAACATTACCTACATGTGAAACCTTTGGGACCATACATTTACCAAACATGTAGTCCCGTGTTACACGTGTGTGACCCCATGTTTCTCCTTGACACCGTGCGCTCGTGATATTTTTAGGCCAAACGCTGAACACCGAACACGATCTCGGCGATCCACCCAAATGGCTGACACCCGAACGGCCGAACCTGAACACATGAACCAAACACGGCCAAACTGAATGGCCAGTTGCGAACTTGGTGATCCACCCAAACGGCCGAACCCCAACACACGAACCGAACACAGCCGAACCAAACGGCCAAACCCAAACCGCGATCTGTTCACCCATCCCTACAAACCGCATTCACCCATACCTACTAAAAAATAATACTGCTGAAGTCACAACCCAACCCAATCTGGGAACCCACCAGCAAGACGGTCTTGACTGGGTCTGGCCAGCCAACAATCATGTTGACATCCAGGCCACTGAGGATGGCAGGGAGCGACAAAACATGCAGCTGGCCAGCTCTGCCCCTGCACTGTGCCCACCGCCCTGCCCCCACTATGACAGGCAGCTGTGGCGGATCCAAGTCAGGTCACAGCGGGCCACCATGGTTGGAATCCAGCCTGGGAAATATCTGGCAGCACCTTTCAACATGATGGTGACAGCCAGGCTAAACCATGCTAATCTGGGTTAAACCATGCCACCATCACATCTGAAAACACCCAATGATGAAGACAAATTTGGATATTAGTTCATGGAAAATTATCTTCACAAATACAAAATGTACTTATTTATTTTATTACATTAAAGTTAGATCTCACTCTTCCCCTAAAGCTCAGGGTGAGCTAAAACACAAAAACATATCAAGACAGAAATACAAATATTTGTTTCATATTTGTGTCATATTTGTTTCAATATTGGTCCCTACAAATAGATAAACAGAATCTGAGCTGGCTAGAGCTTGAGACCTTGTAAAAAGTTAGCCAATTCTTGGTAAACCCAAGTTATGCAATAATGAGATTTTGGTTTTTGACTAAAAATAAGTTTCCACCTTGTTTTCTCCATCAGAATCTGAAAAACTGAATATGATTGTAAAATGTGCGGAAGGTGAGAGTTTAGCTGGATTAGACTACAGTCTGAAGGTAAATAGAAGCTGCCCAACTGGTTCTTTCTTAAATGAAAACCAAATAACTAAGTTTGGCAAGTTTCTGACCCCAGCGTGACCCATTTATTTACCTGCCGACCACACACTAAAGCAGAGTGAAATTGCCTTTATCATGGGAGAGAAGCAGCCCACTGTCTGGCTGAGCACTTTGCTATGAAATAATGTGAGTTCATTTTTCATCTTTGAAAAATGAACAATGAACCTGTTCATTCTTCAGAGATGAAAAATGAACCAGGCATTATTTATAACATCTGACAAAATACTTGGCGAAGCAGCAAAGAGCTAGCAGTCCAGGGTGTCGATGATAGTTTTGCCTGTTTTCTCTTCTGTATCCTTGGCTATGTGTGTGAGTGACTGGAGCTTAATTTATTTTTAGTTTATTTTTATTTTAGTTTATTTTTAGTTTATATCAGTAGGAGGTGGGGAAAAACCCTCATTAATTAATAGTATCATTAAGCAATCATACTATATTACTGTGATACAAATTACTAATTAAATTATTTAGCGGTTGATTAATTATATAATAGTTCTTTTTCCATAGTGACTTGTGAGCAATGAATATTGAAAAATAAAACAGCTTTGGTTTGGGATGGATTTTTTTGTTTTGTTGTTTAAAATAATTACTATATCCTTTGTTATTCTCTCTATCTATAGATCACTTAATCCAGTTTAAACTAATGAGAGATATGAAAGATAAATATACCAGCAGCTAGTTATGGAAGAAAATATGTAGGAGCCTTTGTAACCTACAAAAATATATACAGAAAAATATTCCTCATTTTACCTTTTGCAAACAGGAGTGTCCCAGTTCTGCAGACAAAATTCTAGGGATGTGCAAACAGAACGCGGTTCGGATGTTCAGACATTTGGTCGTTCGGTTTGAAATCCGAGTTCAGGTTCAGTTATTTAGTTTGGCGGAGTTCAGTTTGGCCAAACTCAGCCGAACATCTGAAAATAGCGCTATCACTACCGATACCAACATCGAATTTTTTCGGTATCGGTATCATTTGGCCCTGAAACCACCTCTGGTCTCCACCCCTGGTGCCAGGAAGTCTGCTCCTCAGCTGCCTCCCCCTTTCAGACATGTTTTTCCTGCCCAAAGTCATGTTTTTCCCACCCCCAAACTCATCTGAACTCATCCAAACGTTTCTGAGCTGTTCGAACGTTCAGTTCAGATGTTCGGTTCGGTCTTCCAAACAGGCCAAATTTGCACATCCCTATAAAATTCCCTTGTACCTTAATGGAAGCAGGATAATGCCCACTGTGGGCAATACATCCCTAATGTTGTCCTCACTTCCTTAGCCTGTGTTCTCACAGGCTTCTGTCCTTAGCCTGTGTTCTCCCCCTTTCAGACACATTTTTCCTGCCCAAAGTCACATTTTTCCCACCCCCGAACTCATCCAAACTCATCCAAACTTTTCCGAACTGTTCGGCCATTCCTTTCGGATGTTCAGTTCGGTCTTCCGAACAGGCTGAATTCGCACATCCCTACAAAATTCCCTTGTACCTTAATGGAAGCAGGATCATGCCCGCTGTGGGTAATTCACCCCTAATGTTGTCCTCACTTCCTTAGCCTGTGTTCTCACAGTCATTGGTACATCCAGCTTATTGTACTCTATAGTGATATGTTGTCTTATTCAGTACTTAACCACCAATTTTTACCTAGTTATTTCATCCTATAAAAAGTACTGTCAGTTCCAGCATTGGACTGATGTATATGGCTAGAGACAGAAAGGCAAGTGAACGGTGAAGAGTATAACCTTTCACGCTTCCACTGACCTTAATGGATTAAGGACTGAAGCTGTGAAACTAGAAGCTGGTCCTTCATGGGTTTTGGTTTTTTTTTAAACAAACATACACAGGATTATATAGAGCAGAGTAGACCCCAGGACTGCTGGCACAATACCCACAAAGCTTGATTTCCAACCACACTGCTACTGCTTGCATGGTAGCTTTGGAAACAGTTGTCTAGCTTGTTGGGGACTATGCAGAGTCTTTCTCCATAAACACTCTAGGCATCCCTTCCTCCTATAGCTCTAGTCATAGAACTGGGCACAGGAGGCTGGTAAGTCATGTGTTCAAATGTGAACTTTGTGGTAAGCTGAATGTATGATTTCTTGCATATGTACATTTGCTTTGTAAAACTTTAACGCTAACAGAGAGCTTTCCCCCCTGTGTGTTAGCATCTCAGATATCAACATACAATTCCTTGCTTACAGCAGCCTTGAACCCCCACATTTTCTATTTACTTTCCAAAGTACTGCCACCAGAGCTACTTGAGCAACTGCTGGGCCTGTCTTTTTATTCCAATCATGAAGACAGACATCAGATATCAGCCACATAAAGAGCTGAAACAAATATTCAAAATAAATACCTCATTTTGTATATTAACATTCGTTTTAGTGAAGCAAATATGAAAACAGGATTTGCTTCAATCTTTGTTTGCAGTTTCAAACCTTTCAGTATTTCACTCACTTTGGGTGTTTTCAGATGGACTGCACCCATGCCTCTGCCCTGACTCACCTCCAGGTGGGCCATCTGTAGGGAGGTGTGAACAGAATGTGTTTCTGATGTTCGGACGTTCGGTTGTTCCATTCGAAACCCAAGTTCAGGTTCAGTTGCTCGGTTTCGCGGAGTTCGGTTCAGCTGAACTTGGCCGAACATTTGAAAATAGCACTATCGATACCGATACCAATACTGAATTCAAATATTTTTTTCTGGTTTCGGTATCATTTGACCCTGAAACAACCCCTGGTCTCCACCCCTGGTGCCAGGAAGTCTTCTCCTCAGTTGCGTCCCCCTTCCAGTCACGTTTTTCCTGCTCGAAGTCATGTTTTTCCCACCCCCGAACTCATCCGAACTCACCCGAACATGACCAAACTGTTTGGCCGTTTTTGAGTTTGGTTCGGACGTTCAGTACAGACATCTGAACAGACCGAGTTCAGTCCGAACTCCCAACATCTGAACTGCATTCGCACATCCCTAGCCATCTGTTTAAACGCAGCCCACCAGATGTGCAGGCAGACCAGAGGCAAGGAAGCCTGTCCCTGCTCCAGGGCAACCACCCTGACAGTGTTCTGGAACATCTAGGATCACCACCAGTAAAGCAGGCAGCCCAACTCCGGTGCACCAGCTGGAGGCTTGGCTGTTGTCCATCTACTCAGTGGACAGCTGCTGCAGCTCTGCACTATGGGATGTGGGCAGACTGTGACAGCCAGTGGGTCCATTTATAATTGATCCATATGGGGCTGCAAGCAGGTAGACATGAAGACCCCCAGTAGGGATGGGCGAACGTGGTTCAGTAGTTCGGAGTTTGGACCGAACTCGACCAGTTCAGTCGACCGAACTTCTGAACCAAACTCAATTTTCAAACTGAACCGAATTGCCGAACTCAGCTCTGTTCGCCCATCCCTAAAAGATAATATTCAATTTAGTTCAATGGAGTTTCAATTTCTGAACTCTGTTCGGAAGTTCAGAGTTCAGACCGAACTCGACCAGTTTGGTCGACTGAACCGAACTTCTGAAGCGAACTCAATTTTCGAACCGAACCGAATTTCTGAACTCAGTTCTGTTCGCCCATCCCTAACCCCCAGATTTATTCTTGGGGTGAGCACCCCCCACGTCTGTGGGAAAACACCCTTTGTTACTTCATCAATTTGGTATTCGTTACTTCAGTATTTTGGTACTTTATGCACCAGAATTTTGGCATGTCTTTATTCAGTCATTTGTGGGTTTTGTGGTACTATTTCTTAGGGTTTTTTACATTTTTGGATGTGAATATGATTGGCCCATATGTGTGATTTGATGCTGCTAAGGCTGAGAGGAGTTCAAGAGTTTCCATTCCACAGGGAAATACTGACATTTCGGAAGTGCTTACGAGAATTCATCTGTACTTTGTCAGTCTCCAGTGATTCCACATTTCCGCCATTATTGGTATTGGCACCTGTGATTTTTCATCATTTACCATCAATTTTCTGTCATTTTTTCATCAGTTTTGTCACTTTTTGTCACTTTCTGGGACTTTCCAGAACATTTACAACAGTTTTACAGCACTTTTACAGCAATTTCTAGCACTTCCCCAGCACTTAGCTGGCACTTTGCATCTCCACAGCCCCCAAAGGTACACACAGAGAGCACATTGGACTTGGGATTAGCCATATAAAAGCTCTGTTCAACTTGTGAAAAATAACACCAAATGGCGAAAACATCAGAAAACCAGTAAGTTTCCACATCATGCAAATGAAGGTGAATAAGCTGTTTCTGATGGAAACAGCATTTGCAGTGATTTGTCGTTTCAGACCTAAATGCAGCAGGAAGTCATGAAATTACTGAATGATGAAGAATAAAGTAAGTCAACAAAGTCCTAATTACTGGAATTTCAAAGCAACAAAGTGAAAAATGCCGAAATCACAAAGCAACAAAGTAATGAAGTATCAAAGATCAAAATAATGAAGAAAGGAAGGCATGAAGAAAAATAATATGAATATGATGAAGACAAATATGGATAATAATTTGTGGGAGCAAATATGTGAATTATCTTCATAACTACAAAAATGTATCTATAGTCCTAATGTACAATTCTTTGTGTCTGCCTATGTTCTCCTCTCCTTCGCCTCCTGTTCCTTGTCTTTCCTGAACTGAATGAACCTCAGAGCAAGGACATGTCTCTTGTCTCTAATTAATGATTGTCCATTGTCCAGTACCACTTTTTCTATTGCATATTAAGATTCTATTCAAAAGCAAGTATTCATACTTCCCCACTCAGTATGACTGATATATGTGGGAAATGACTCATTATGTACACCGTGTCAAATTTGCTATTTTATTGCGCTTGATTGTGATGGCCATGTGGCTAACAACTTTTAATAAAACTTGAACTTGTATTTTATTTAAAAAACAACCATCAAATACATGAATAACAATTACAAAATAGTATGACAAAGGACGCAAAGTAACAAATAGCAAACTGGTAAATACTGAAGTAATGAGTATCAATTAATGAAATTGCAAATAATGAAATATTACATAGAAAATAATAAACTGACAAATTATAAACATGAAAAGTCTCACTGTGTCCAAATTTGGAGAATAAAGATTTTTGAACCTATCTTCTAAATTAGTTTTGCAATTGAAAATTTGAATAGGTCAAATAAAAAATTATTTTGAATATTCATTTCAGCTGTAAACAAAACTCCCATTGATTCAGTCATAGGGTAAAAACAGATGTGCGGCTGGAGGACCTGCTCCCTGTCCATCCCCAGGGTGTAAAATCACAGACACGCATGCTGTATCGGAACAGACGTGTTAGCCTGCTATGGTCCTCATGCACGTCCCTTAGCGGAGGCTGTGACTTTGGAATAGTCCAGAGGTCACAGCCCGGACTACCTGCCAACACTCCCCAGGGCAATCCTGGACCAACATCTAGCGACACATGCTAACATGTGCTGTAGGGGCCCGGACCACAGCAGGTGAAAATCATGTCTGTTTTTACAAGGACTGAAACACGATTCTCGGATTCTTGCTTTACTTGGCAAGAATGATGGTCTTGAAAATGAGAATGAGCTGAGACACTGCCTGTATTCTCACTGAGAACAGTGAGACTCTCAAGACAGCCCTACCCCGCACTTGAAAAATAAGGGTTTTACAGCCCTCTCTCCACTTCCTCCCCCATCATGTTACTCACCTGGCTGCTCCATCTGCTATGTCTTCTCTGCGGCGGGGATGGGGAACATGAGGAGGAGGCAAAAATAAAGAAGTCACTGTGCATGTGCAAAATGGCCACCGGGGCAGTTCTTCAAATACGCAGAACAGCCCTGGAGACCATGTGTGCATGCACAGTGATTATTTTATTTTATTGTGAGATATCTCATGAGATCTTCTACTGGGGCTGAGATCTCAGTGAGTTCTCGGATCCGGCACAAACTTTTGCAAGATATTTTATGAGAACAAAAGGGCTTGTCATTTCATCCCTAAGTTTTACCCATATTTGACTCAAGATGGCCTGTTGGCCTTTTGACATATTTGTAAGACTTGGATGTTTGCCCAGGCCTTCGGAGGGGAGGGTGGGGTGGTGGGTTAATTTTTGTGGGGGATGTTTTTAATTTGTTTTATGTTTTTAAATTGTTTTTAAAACTGTTTTATATTATGTTGGAAGCCGCTCCGAGATGCCATAGGCATGGGGGGGCGGCATATAAATATAACAAAATAAATAAATAAATATGAGTGGGATCTGGCCCTAAGTAGGGTCTGCAACAGCAAAGTACAACTATAATGAACACCAAGCATTCAATAGGAGAAAAAAATGATGAGAAAGTTCTTTCTGCTGCAGTTTTGCAATTAATCGTAGAATTTGTGAGCTTTACCAGCAAGTGCAGAATACAGCACACAGTTCCATTCCTTTTCACTCTGCAATCTAGCCCCTCTCTTTATCCCTCCAGCCCTACTGCCTCCTTCAACAGTGCCTCCAAGGTAGCTAAGCTTCTTACAGGCTCAGATTCTGTTGAAGAAAGGTCAACTCAGAAGTTGCAGAATTCATTAAGTGGCTCCCAGCTTAGCTTTTCTGATACAAAAAAAAATCAAGTTGAAAAGTTGCCGACACCGGTGAAATTCTAGAGAAGGTGGGAGTTGGGCAGAGAGAGGCAGAAGGTTGGGAGGTCTCATAAGCAGAGTAATCCCAGGCAAGTGAGAAAGAAAAGAATACAGTAGGATCAAATGAAAATATTATCAGAATGGAATATATACTATCAATCCTATACAAAATTGATCATGTATCCCGCCCCAATTTTTTTCCATCTTATTCTTCCACTGTATCATTATTGCTTTGAGATGCACATGCTCTCAGGTTCCATATTTATGTACTCCCAAGTGGGTATAGGTGACTTGTACACCAGCTTGTCCTAGCTTGCAGAAAGTGTTGGGGCAGTGAGAAGGTGTTGCTAGAGTGTATTGTACTCCAATTAGTCCTGGCTGGCTCTATTCCAGGAGTGGGCAAACTGTGGTTTGGGAGCCACATGTGGCTCTTGGGTAGTTCAAGTACAGCTCTCAGTCAGGATTGATCCTGGGCCCTGTGCTGCCTTAATAGTCCTGTGTCTTATTTCATTGCATCCAAGTCTCAGCAGCTGAATTGCAGCTGCTCCTCAAAATCTCAGCAGCCAGGTCCACAGAGCAGCGACTCTGCCAACCAATCATGAAACTGGAGAGGTTTGTATATGTGCGTGTGTGTTGTTGTGTGTGTCTTGGCCATATGAAGTTTTTGGTATATGGCTCTTGGAGTTGGGAACTTTGCTCACTCCTGCTCTGATGGGGGTGGGTCACTGGGAGCACATTATGTCACTGCTCCGGAGTCTGCACTTGCTGCCAACATGCTTCTAGGCACAATTCAAGGTGCTGGTTTTGACCTATACAGTCCTATACAGTGTTAGAGCCCTACTTACCTAAAGCACCACTTCCTTTCCTAAGTGCCATCATTTATTTATTTATTTGAATTCTTACCCCACCCTTCCCAAAGGCTCAGGGCGACATACAATATTAGAACACAAAATACATTTAAATATATTAAAATCCATTTAAAAACACTAACCTCACCCCTAAGCTCACCCAACCACAACTCCTATCCCTGCCTGCCAAAGGCTTTTGCCAAAGACTTTGCTTTACACTGCCTCCAGAATATGCTCACACTTGAGCTCTGACAGATATCTAGGGGAATTTTATTTGTTTTATTTATTTATTTATATATTTATTTATATATTTATTCAAATTTATTACCCCACCTTCTCACCAAAGGCAGCTCAGGAAAGGGAGTTCCACAGTATTGGGCCAGCAACAAAGAACACCTCGCAGAGGGTCCTTTTTTTCTGAACAAGACTGACAGGTGGAATCCTCAAGAGTCCACTCCTGGCCAATCGCAAGGTTCATGATGGAGCATGGTAGGACAGGCAGTCTTTCAGATATGTGGGCCCCAGGTCATTTAGGGCTTTAAAGGTCAAAACCAGCACTTTGAATTGTGCCCGGAAAGCTATAGAAAGCCAGTGCAGACTATAGAGCACAGGTGTAATGTGTTCATGGTGACCCATCCCCAAAAGGAGCTGGACTTCCACATTCTGCACCAACTACAGATTCGGAACAGTCACCAAGAGCAGCCCCATGTAGAGTGCCTTGCAGTAATCTAGCCTTGAGGTTATTAACGCATAAATGATGGTGGCCAAATCTGAATCAGAAAGAAAGGGCCACAGCCTCCTCACCAGAAAAAGGTGGCAAAAACCGAAAAGCTCTCTTGGCAACTACCACAACCTGATGTTCCAGGTGCAAAAAGGGGTTCAGAGAAGCACTCCAAGTTTGTGAACCCGAATAACCAGATGGGGCGGGGGCCTGACCTTATCAATGACAAGAGTCCCAGTCCCCTCCAAGTCACAATGTCGGTCATCCATCATCACGTCCTTCCTGTCTGGATTCAGCTTCAATTGGCTCACCCTCATCCAGTCCCCAACAGCAGCCTAGCATTGTAGGTAAGCACTGAGACAACAGGATCTGGGTCAGATTAAAAAGAGAGGTAGAGCTGAATGCCATCATTATACTGATGGTACTTCACCCCAAACCTCCAAATGATCTTGCCCAGCAGCCTCAGAGACACATTGAACAAGAGGGCAGACAAGATGGAACCTTGCGGGACACCACAGGGAAGGTCCTGAGAAGAAGACAAGCAATCTCCTATTACCATTCACTGGGTCCTCCCCAACAGGAACAAACAGAACCACTCAAGAGCAATCATAAGAACAGAAGTAGTGCTATACTGGGTCAGACCAGTGGTCCATCAAGTCCAGAATCCTGTCTCCAACAGTGGCCAATCTGTCTTTTGGGAGAACTACCCAACAGGTCACAATGGGCATTCCATTCCCTGTTGTTCCAGCCCTCAACAGTAAGATGTTATGACCCTAAAACTTACTTGACTAATAGCCATTAATGGACCTATCCTCCAAGAACTTATCCAAGCCCTTTACACTACCGGCCTTGACCACTTTGATGGGCAGCAAATTCCAAAAGTTAATTGTGCACTAAGTGAAAAAATACTTTATTTTATTTGTTTTAAATCTGCTGCCAGCCAATTTCATGGAGTGCCCCCTTGTTCTAGTACTGTAAAGACTAGAGCGAGGGTAAATAACTGTTCCCTATTTATGTGTTCCACACCACTTGTGATTTTATAAATTTCTATCATATCCCCTCTCAGTCGTCTCTTCTCCAAGCTGAAGAGCCCCAACCTATCAAGCCTCTCTTCATACACAAGCTGTTTCATACCCTTGATCATTTTTGTTGTCCTTCTCTGTACCTTTTCTAGTTCTACTGTGTCTTTTTTGAGATGGGGCAACCAGAACTTCAGACAATACTCTAGGTGAGGTCGTACCACAGATTTATATACAGGCATTATGATATTTGTCAGTTTTATTCTCTATCTCTTTCTGAATGATTCCTTACATTCTGTTTGCTTTTTTGACAGCCGTCGCACACTGAGCTAAGGATTTCAATGTATTGTCCCCACCAAGATCCTTTTCCTGGGTGGTACACCAAGATCCTTTTCCTGAGTGGTAACTCCTAAATAAGAACCCATCACTGTATACATACTCCTGCCAGGACCTGCAGTCGTGTCAATAACGCCTCATGATTAACTATACCAAAGGCTGTTGACAGGTCTAATAAGACCAACAGAGCACAATTCGCTTCGTCAATCTCCAAGTGTAGCTCATTGAACAAGGCCACCAGTAGTCTTTGTGCTATACCCCGGATGAAAACCTGATTGAAATGGGTCCAGGAATCCAGTAGCATCAAGACGACCCTGAAACTAGGGTGTGAAGTTCATTTTCCCTTTTTTAATTACTAAAATGAATAAAGCCCTATTAATTTTAGTAATTAAAATATGAACGGATTAATAAGCATGATTTCATCCATTTTCACTTTAAAAATAAAAAATAAAAAAACTTCATATGCACAAAATGGCCACTGGAGCTGTTCTGCACATACAAATCCTTTCCTAAAACAGCGCCAATGCTGCCAGTGCCATTATTTTAAACATAATAGAGAATCACTGCACAAGCACAGCTCTTTTCCAGTATGACCACCACAGTTTTAAAGGTGTCTAATGATCTACCTTCCCAAAGGGAAGCATTGACAACCCTAGATAGCAACAACCGCAATGTCTACTGCTGGCTTTCACCAGACAGGACAGGCAAGGATTTAATTCAAAACTATGCTCCAAGCACATTCTCTCCATCAGTGGGAGACACTAATTGAAACTGATTCAAACAAACAGGACAAGCCTGAGCTTCCACAACCCCAAACTCTGACTCTGGGCACATTCACATGTACATGAAAGTGTCCTTACAAGGCTGGGAGAAAACATTTGATTGCAAATCTCACGGATTTTTGTGTATGCATGACTGCACTGTTCTGTGTAATTTCTGCTTTTATGTGCATTTTCTCCCAGCCTTGGAAGAACTGGATGTCATAGCCATGCCAATCAGCCTTGTAAATGCACATAAAAGCAGAAATTACACAGAACAGTGCAGTCACGCATACACAAAAATCTGCAAGATTTGCAAATCGGATGTTTTCTCCCAGCCTTGTAAGGACACTTTCATGTATGTGTGAATGTGCACTAAGTAGATGAAGTAAAAGCACCCAAGTTGTGGTGAATACGAGTGGTTTTGTCTGCAAAGCAATTCATAAAAATGGGCAATGGGAAATAGATAACTCAAGATAACGACAGAGGCAGGCTGGACTAACCAAGCCATTCACCACCTGGACCAGCTCCACAGAAGAAGATTTTGCAGATGCTATAATAGCGCATGCTCCCTAAGGTCAACCAGGGGTGCCTTTCTCCATCAGTGCACCATGTCTGTTTGGCAAGGGCACACAGAGAGGTGTTCTCAGTGTTCTTCCCCTGGACATTCACTTATTTGGATAAGGGTGGGAATGGTTTAAATTGGAATTGTATATAGTTTAATATTTGTACTGGTTTTTATATTTTTGTATGTTTTATGTTGCCACACTCAGTCTTCAGGGAAGGGCAGGATACAAATCCAAGTAAATTAATAAAATAAATAAATATTAATTAATTATTATTATTATTATTATATATTCCTGAAGCCAACTCCATTCCCCACCCCATGGCCAGGCCTGTACTTAGACTTTGAGAGAAGTGGGGGCCAAAATGTCCTGAAGGTTTAGGGGCAAGAATTATATATGTATAACGTACAGTCCTCCAATAAAACTGCACATCGTATGCAGTATATGCACAGACTCATTCACATGTTTGTAGACTTCTTGAGTATTTTAACATGGACCCAAGGGTTGCACCCCCAGATTGTTCCAACTCATGGTCATGCCTGGGTTCGTTTTAAACAGACCCGATGACTGCCAGGGCCCATAATCTTCATGTGCAGTGCCCCCCACACCATAGCATTGCAGGTGGATCACCCACGCTGCTATGGCGTTACTGGGGCAGCCCCTGGCCGAGAGTGGGGATACAGTGGCCATCCACTGACCAGACAGATGGCAGTCCCGCCTCCAGTCACTGCCCCGAGATTGCGTTGTCCCACCTCTGCTCTGCCTGCACATCTCACAGGCCACCTTTAAATGGACAGCTGGCCCAGGGGGTGATGTAGGACAGAGGCAGGACAGCTGTCTGTCTGATGACACTCCCTTATCTCAAACCGCTTTGTTTTAGACAGTGTATAAATTGCCTTTTAACAGAAGTCAGGGCAGGGGGAAAATTCTTGCCCCCTGTCTATAGCCCCCTTCTGCCTCCCACCCACCCCCATCCTCCTACCACACATTCTTCTCCTGAAATTCTGGAGTGCCCCTGCCTCCAGGTTCTTCTGAAGCCCTTTTCCCTGATGAATTATCTACAACGAAGAATAACTAGGGATGGGCAAACAGAACGCGGTTCAGATGTTCAGTCGTTCAGTTCAAAACCCGAGTTCGGGTTCGATGGTTCGATTCAGTCGAGTTCAGTTTGGCCAAACTTGGCTGAACATTAAAAAATAGCAAAACTGAAACCGAAACCTAGTTTTTGGCCCTGGAAAGACATTTTTCCTGCCCCCAAACTCATCTGAACACGATCGTACTGTTCGGTCGTTCAAGAGTTCGTTTCGGACGTTCAGTTCGGACGTCCAAACAGACCGAGTTTGGTCCAAACTCCGAACATCCGAACCGCGTTCGCCCATCCCTAAGAATAACGTGTTCTCATTCTTCTGCGTTATTTAGGGTGAAAACAGACATGACGTTAACCACCCTTTAACCACCCTTGGTGGTCATTTATGCATGTTGCAGGGCTGCATAGGGCACCAATACAGCCCTGCAACATGCATAAAAAACCACCAAGGGTGGTTAAAGGGTGGTTAGTGTCATGTCTGTTTTCACCCTTAGGCTCTGTTTATTCATTATGGGGCACAGCTTCCAAGTACTGCATTGTATAGCTGTGTTTCTCCCATTCCCTTTAATAAAATAGAACCTTTTGTGAAATGCTTTGACAACAGGTAAGTAAGATAGGAGAAGCCCTCCATTTTGCAGACTTTTACATCTAAATCGGAGGACATTTCTGCAGATTTATAAAAATCTATCAGATTTGCTGAAAGAACAGTAATGCAGGGCAGAAATTATTTATTTTTTTGTAAAAAGCCATAAGATCAGCCTAACAAATCATTCATATTTGGCATAAATCTCCATGAACTTTCACCTTGTGTAATCGTTTACTAGTTGAAGCAGCTTGGGGTTACTAACAATTTATAAAAAATAAAAATATAAAATCACAATAATATAAATATAATACAGCTAAAATATTACTAAAGGGACATCAAAGAACATACGTAAAATATAGCAAAAATATAATAAAAACCCCATCATCCTAATCCTCAAAACTCTACCCTCACCCATCTCCCTTGCCAAAAGCCTGGCAGAACAGCCAGGTCTTGCAATGATGTCGAAAGGCGGAGAGGTCTGGGGCCACCCAGGCCGGAGGGCGTTCCACAGACTAGGTTCGGCCACCAAGAATGCCCTCCCCATAGTCACCCCTCAGGATATCCGGGAGACTTCAAGAAAGACGCTCCTGGTCAACAGCATTGAGGCATTAGACCAGCATACATACATTTGTAATGTGTTTTTCGATAAAGTGTGTATGCTGCATTAACAGGCCATTTTTATATGGACCCTGCAGGGCACTTTTCCCACATCTGCAGACTGCAGAATCTTTGTGTAAATCATTGTGAACTGGAACTGCTAAGTGAGAGTCGGGTGCTTTTGGCAGAGATGTACCAGGAAACTCTCACATCTTCTCTTTTTTGTTCTGACTTCCCTCATTCTGTGTTCTTACCCTGTCCTTTTCATGAGAATTAAGACTTAGCAAGGAAAAATAAATTACATGTAGAGAAATATAATGCACAGGAGGAGGGGTCAGTCTAGGTGGGTATATTATTGTGTCCTGAACAATTCTCTAAAATCTGGCAAAGAAATCATGAATTCCAGGAAGGGTAATGGGGTAGATTAAACAGACCAACCCTTGGCACAGTGATGTGGGCTGACTTAATTGCTTTGTGTCATTGGAGAGTGGATAGCAGCAGTGCAGTTTCTAAGCAAAATAATTCAGGAGGTAATTGCTGTTTCCTAGAAATGGATTCAACCTGGCACCCCTGGAGCAGCTGCGGGAGTGAGCTGCTAAAATAACAGTAACAGCAGGGTACGGTGAAATAGGATTACTTGCTCAATTCCATTCTGTTCTTTGTTCCTGTAAACCTGCTTGCAAACCTAACTTTGATGGAATCGAAAGGGCTGTGCAAAGCTGAGCTTAACTTGTTTGAAGGGGTAAGAAACAGATTCCTTTTGCATTAAAGCAATGGGGACTGTTCTTTGGTTGGTTATCACATGGCTGCACTAAGCACAGCTTAGTGGCTTACTGGCTTATATGGAATATTGTGAAGTATTCCACAATAATAGACTAAAGCAATGAGCGCTCTAATGCTATTAGAGTAATTATATGAGAAGGGCTGGAGAGTTTTGTGCCTCTTTGGTGTTGTTTTAATTGTATAATAGATAACTGTGTGTTATAAACAGAAAGCACTGCATAACCACTAAAGGAAACCAGAACATTAAGACAATATTTCCCCAAAGCAATGCAGCCACATTACAAGTAGAGATGCACAGTGAATTGTTTCTACAAGATTCTTACATAGGTGTTGCTGAGGCTAATCCTTCCAGAAATGTAGGAGGAAACATTTCTAGGCAATTTGTTTAAAGTGTAGGTGAAGCAGCCAATATTTTTCTATGTATGCCTCATTAGAAGCTCGTTGGTTTTTAATGAATCTCACAGCTGAATTAAAGGAACTCTAGTAGGAACTGGAAGGGTAAAGAATCTGCAGTGGCACAGCTGGAAGAGACGTGTAGAGACTATCTAGACCATGGATTTCTAAACTCTCACCATCTGCAGATGGGGTGACATTTCCCATTGATACTGGATATTCTTTGCCTATATTTGGGGAAAAACAAATGAGACGGGGGCAAGCCAGATCCCCTGGCTTGAAAAGGGGCCCCTATAGCTGCCACTCCTCAGTCTGGCGGAGAGGGCAGTTCAAACAAGCACCCGCCCCTGGGGAATCTGAGGGGGGGCTGCTATCACAACTCCCTCCATGCCACTGGTTAGTCAAGGAGCTGTCCACATGGGACACATCCTGCCCAAAAGGATCGGGTCGCAGGAGGAGCTGCCTCCAAACAGCTGATTGGGGGCAGAGGAGCGTCCTCACCCAGCCCACCAAACAGCTGATGGGGGACTGGAGGAGTGCCCCCGATCAGTCATTTGGGGCACACACACAGGCCGAGTGGGTGCTCCTCCAGGCTCCCCTGATCAGCCATTTGATGCGCACACCCGGCCTGCCAAACAGCTGATCAGGGGGGCCTGGAGGAGCGCATTCACCTGGCCTGCCGAAGAGCTAATGCAGGGGGGTCTGGGGGAGTGCCCCTGATCAGCTGTTTGGTGCATGCACCCGGCAAGGCAAGGGTAGGCTGGGTGAACAAGTTCCTCCAGGCCTCCTGATCAGCTGTTTGGTGACTGGGGTGAGCACACTCCTATGGGCCTGATCCTCAGACTTCACCCCACAGCTGGGCAGCTCTTAATAGATGGGAGGGCACACATTAACCCAGATGAGCCTTAGCCCAGGCTGCATCACCAACCTTCTCCAGAAAACATGTGCCATAGAAGCCAGCCACCTGTTCCAGGGCCAAAGTGGGCAAACATCTGACAGCCACCAAACTGACAAGTAGGTGACTTGTGGGCTGTTGTGAGCTACTGTCTCATTTGTTTTCACCCTTTTGTTGCTGTCTGACGTCTTGGGGTTAATTTTAAGTCTCAAAATGAGATCATACAGGCAAGATGTTTGGTATACCACCTCCCTGGGCTGAGGCAGATTTAATTAGACCTTAGCCACCCCTGACAGATATGTACCCAGTCTATTTGTAAAAAATTCCAGTGATAGTGGTTCCACAGCTTTCCTGCTTACTTGTTCCTCTGTGTGCTTAGTTAAAGAAATTCCAAAATTTTCACTTGCAAGCATGCTTCAAACATGATGTTAGGCATATTACTGTTTGCCACAAGTGGGGTTTTATAATGGCTTGTGCTGTGCTTTTTGCTTTGTTGTTCCAGTGCTCCTTTAAAGAATGAAACAGGTAAGATGAGTGACAGTTCAATGTTCTTCCCCTTCCTTTTTGCTGCCACCTAAGTCATTTGGAATCCTGGGGAGTGGGATAATCGCCCAGGGTGATAAAAGGGTGATTTAGCAGTTGTTTCAAGACACAAAAGCATCGTGTGGTTGGGGATACAAGAGTGGTTTGTAGAGTACAGCCAACAGAATCCATCACAGTGTCAACAACACAGAGTTTAACTTGGTTGGTAGGGAATGCAGCAGGAAGTCGGGTCTGGTCAACATGTCCCTTGGGTTAAAGATCAGCAGCAGAGTAGAACTCAAGTAGCAGAAGTCAAAGTGTGGCAAAGAAAAGAACGAAATGCATTTAAGAAACCTGAGCAGAGGCAGTGGAGCAGTCAAGAGGTTCAGAACAGGCAAGAATGGCCCAGAAATGGAGAAGTAGCTAGGAAAATTTCCAAAGTCAATAGAGATGCTGACAGAATACAAAATGGTTTTAAAATGCAGTCACACAGATGCCTTTTTCTTTCTCCTGTGGCAGAATTAGTTAAGGAAGAACAGAAAATTAGCTTGCTGTATGTTCCTCACTTATGACTTCATGTCCTTTAACATCACTACACTTGCTTGCTACACAAAAATAATCTAGATTCACCAAAACAAAAAACTACAGTTTTAAAAAAACTTAAATGCACAACAGTTTTTAAAACTAAAAACTTTCCTCTTCGAAAACATCATAATATCATTTTGACTCTAGCTTAAACTCCAAAAAACATATAAACTAATTACAATTACAATTAAAAAAAATTCAACTCCATCCATTGCAACAAGACATAAACGCCAAAAAACATGGAAATTATTTCAGAATTTGACAAATATTTAATATTTTATCCTCATCAACATAAATCTAATATATGTACTAATTCCTTACCATAGATACTTTTATTCATTTTTATCAATAATTAAACTTTCACATTTTTTCATTATTAAACTTTAATTTATCATCATCATTCGACAATGAACAATTTTTTAAGAGTGCATTAATCTGTTTCTACATAACTGCGTTCTGTACAATGAATTCTATAATGTTCTCTACAGTCACTATGGGTATTGTCAGATGTTAAGAGATCATGCTCAACCACAGATAATCCCCTGTGGTGGGAAATGGTCCCATAACATCTGTTTGATGCCCGCCAGAGGTTTACCACAGTCAACCTCTGGTGGGAATCCAAAAAAACACGCTTTCGAAGACAGTCCGGGGACCATCTCCGAAAGCGTGGTCAAAGTGATTCCCACTTTTTGTCCCCAACAGACATGAGATTACCACGCTCAACCATGGTGGGATTCACCGTGGTTGAGTGAGGTAACGTCTCGTCTGGCCTCTGACCATGGCCCGGAATCGGCGGCCATGCTCGCCGCTGATTCCGAGTCATGGTCAAAACCCTGTGGGGCGGGCAGCCTCAGGAACGTGGGGGGGTAGGGCTGTGTGGCCGCACGTTGCGCCACGCAGTTCCGTTCCCCCCCCCCGATTCCCCACCGGGATTGGCCGTGATGGTTCGATTCCAGCGGGGAGTCAAAAGGGTGATTCCGTGATGGGGCCAAAGCTGCCCCATCACATCTGAAATCACCCATTGTTAAGTTCATTGTATGAAGTGTATACAATTTGTATACATGTAAATAACAGACTGTATACAATTGTCTGTTCAGCAAATGACTAACCACCATGTACCCTACAGGACAGCCAAAGGGGCCACAGCAACCCAGGCCCGTGCCCCCAGCCCAGCAGATGAGGGAGCACCGGGCATGGATACGGCGCCGGAGGGGGTAGGTCAGGTCTCCCAGGATACAAGGGGGCATCAGCACCCCCTCGATCCAGGCCGTCCCCATGTCTGCAAAGTCCCCCCAGTACATCTGGGCATAAAAGAGGGAGATGGTCATGATCCGGGCATAGTGGCTGCACCCAGAGTTGCCCGTGAAGATGTCTATGAACCGTCACCGGTGGTCCACTACAGCCTGCAGCTGCAGGGAATGGTATCCGTGTCTGATGACATATTCCGCGGCCTCCACAGCAGAGGGGCGGAGTATCTCTATGTTGGTGACGTCCATGGTGTCCATGCAGTTGGGGAACCCTCCAGCTGTGAAGTCAACCATCACAGCTGCCTGGTCCACCAGCTGGATCGCTTGGTACAGGAGTAGTCCCGCCACAGTCTTGCAGACATCTCACAGGATCCCAGTGATGGTGCTCACCCCAACGCCAAAGTGCTGTGACACAGACTGGCAGGAGTCGGGAGTTGCTAGTGTCCAAACCCCGATGGCCACCCACTGGACCATGGTGATGGGGGTCTGCATGGGGGTGTGCAGCCGCTCCAGCCAGGGTGTTAACAGGTCGGTGAGTCGCAATAGGGTGTGCCTGTCCATTCAAAAGTGCGCCCTTCAAGCAGCCTCAAGCCACTGAGCCAGTGCCCAGGACCACCACCCCTGCGCCCGCTCTGTGACCCATACTCGCCGGTCAATGGGCATAGTGAGCAGGGCTGCACACCCCATGGTCTCCCTCCGCCATTGGAGCTGCCCGACCACCTCGCGGAACAATGTGTCCCTCTCCTAGCCATGGATGAGGGCCTGATGGGCCACCCCAGACACCTGCAGGGCCCCGAGCTGGGCCAGGGAGCGCCTTCAGGTGTGATGGGCTCTCTGGGCCCTAGCGGCTCTCCGGGCAATGGTAACATGCAGGCAGGTGCCCATGTGCACCTCAGCGGTCTAGTTCCGCAAGAGATCAGTGTGCAAGCAGTACCACTCTGCGCAGAGGGCTAGGTGCATCCCGCAGGCACCCAACCAGCCTAGCTCCATGGTGCACGTTGCTCCAGGTGGGGGGCAGCCAGCCCGCTTATAGGCCTGGGCACGTGTAGCACCACCCCCAGGTTGTGACCTGGGGCCCTGCCGGGGGCCGCCGAATGGGTGTTGGGTGGTCCCCCTCCCGGCTGCCCGGGCAGGCTTCTGCAGGGCAGCCATGCCGGGGAGCTGGGGGCAGTCCATTGAGCACACCTGCTGTCCTTGCAAGGGGCCTGGTGCATGGTCCAGCCTGCGCTCGGGCATGGGTGGGCTGCAGCTGCATTCCTGCTGTCATCAACCTCCCACATCTCAGTGTAGCCAGTTGTCAGCTCCACTGCCCGTAAAAGGTCTCGCCCTTGAAGGAATCCCCCTCGATACCAGGGACAGCCTGGGCTTACCCCGCTCCCGCCCTCGCCCCCTTCGGGGGTACAGGTTTCAGAGTGCTTGGCGGGACTGCCGCCCACCGAGCTCGGACTTCGGCCAGTGGCCACACCCCCAATGTTGGGACGCAGTCAGCGGCGCTGGTGATTTCTGAGAAACCGACCCCCGTTTGAGCTGTTTGTTGCCTCTGTGATTGTGGGACATGTGGACCTTAGAATTTGTGTGCTTGGACCTTCCTTCCCTTCAAATCCGGATGACATCTGCAAGTGAAAGGAGTTGGATTGTGTGTGTATTCCCTTGTTACCTTTCCCCCTCCCTAGGCTACCTCCTTCTTCCCTGCATGAGTTCCCCCATTCCCCTTTCCCCTGTGGGACTCCCTTCCCCATCCCCCTGGCACAAAACCTCACACTGCCGCTTACCCTCCTCTTACGCCTGAGTGTGTGTCTTCTGGATTGTAGAGGCAGACCGTGGTTTCCCAGGCTTAACACACCCTATGATGATAGGGGTCTGTTCTCTTTAATTAGAGGTAAAGACCCATACTCTATCCTGATGGGCATTCTCCTCACAGGGCGTATGCCCCTCTCTCTAGGAATCAGTCTCGGTAATGTGTGGACTAGCGTGAGTGCTCCCCTAATTCCCCCCCACCCCGGTCACACCAGCTTGTTGTCCACGTCATCCTGATTAGTGTGTAGGCTGTCCTGTCTGTGAGTTCTGTTCCAGCAGCTGTGCTTGGTCTGCACCCCATGCCTCGCTCACTTGTCATGCCATGTTACGGCTGGTGGCCTTATTGGCTGGCCTTGAGGACCCCTGCATCCCCTCCTGTCCCTCCAGGGATTGTGGGGACCCTCTGTCCTCAAAATTAGTCTCCTTTGCTTCCTGGATCATGGCTGGCTGCACTTCCACCAGGCTCCTGGCTCCCAGCACCCATGGGGCCCCCCATCACTGGACCTTCCGCGAGACCATGGCCCTGTGTGACCTGTGGCATTCCTCGGCCATGCAATTACTCCTGAGCTGCCCGGATAGCCTGTCTGGTGCCTATGTGAGTCTGAGCTCTGGGCTGCAGTACTTTGGCTATGAGGCAAGCACCTGCAATTGCCAGCTGCAGGCAGAGACCCTGGGCCTGATTCCCTTTCCTGATGGGCGCCTCCCGGAGATGAGGTGCTCGCATGTGGGGTGGTTGGCGGCGGAGACCGTGTCTGCTCTGTCTGTGTGCAGCTTGGTCACCTACACAGCCTGTCTGAATGAGGGGGGCCCTTCCCTGGCCGTGTCCTACTTTGGCTGTGTTCATGAGGTCTGTAGGTACCAGTGATCATGTGGGGCCATGTATCACCAGCTGTTCAAGCTCGGTCACCTTCCGTGGCCCCCTCCTGCTGACTATGGCTTGTCCGAGCCAACCGAGGTGGAGCTGGTGTTGCTGTCCGGTGTGTGGTCCTGTTCCAATGTGCAGTTGGGGCTCGCCGTGCAGGATCCCTTCGAGGCATACTACCTGTTCGCCCACCACATGTCTGTGCTGGGCGACCATCGGGGCATGATTCAGTGGCCACACTTTGTTCAACTGGTGGGCCACCTGGCCCCGGGCCCCTTCGTTGTCCCCAGAAGCTGGATGTGAGGCCCCCTATACCTACTGTGCCCTGGTTGGTGGCCCTGATGTGAGCTCCCGCCTCCTCCCCACTGCCACGGTCCACTGCCTGCTTCCTCCATGATGTCCCAGCCTTGAAACTGTGCTGCCTGTTTCCCAGGGTTCCACTGCCCCTGCCTGTGGCTCTGAGCCCCCTCCAGCCCCCCCCCATTTACCTCTGCAACCAGTGCTCCCCTCCGTGACTGCCTTCTCCTGTGGTCGAGTCCTGCTCTCCGTGCCTCCACCCAGCTCCCCGGGTTGCTGCTGACCTTCCTCATCTGATGTTGCTACCTCCTGTGCCCCTGATCCCCCCCCCCTTGGGTGCCTGTGTGACCGCGGGGTTCTGGGGCGACTGGACTTCACCTCCTAGCATCCGCCCGGGGTGTGTGTGTGCATCTGTGGACCGCCTGCACTGCTCCGACTCTCCTGCATCTCCTCCATGGCACCCTCGCTGGCACTTGGGGTGCCTGTCTGCCTCCAGGGCTCTGTCTTTCTTTTCTGCTATGGCTAATAAATGGACCCATTCTGTTGGTGGTTCTGTTTTCTCAATTATATCTAATTCCTCAAATTCCGTCTGTCAAATTCCTCTTTGAATCTTTGTCTCAGGAGAAAATGGGCATTCCAAGAAGCATCGATTATGGGACAATTGGGCTCTGCCAAGTTTGTTTTATACTTTTTATGCCCTTTAAAAATGTCTGAAAACTTATCCTCGAACTGCATGATCACCTGCCTGTCTGTGTACGCTCTTGGTAGAAGACCAAGAGCTTAAAGTCCTACATTTTCAAGGCACCAAAGTGAATGCCTTGAAATTGTTGTCTCCCTTAAAAAAAAATAATTTCAAAAAAGAGTCTCTTGACAGTTATTATATAGAGAGGTCTGACTAATTTTAAAGCCTGTTAGTCTTTTTGAATATTTTACAAAATTGAATGAATGTGATTATCTAATGCCAAGAAACAATTTATAACTTTCTTATTCTTTTTTATCTTTCTATTGACTAATGATATATCTAGAAGATCTATCTCTTAGAGGGGCTTATAGGTAATTGTAGAGTGGGTCTTTTATTGCCAACTCCAACATGGATTTAAGTTCCAGAAGAACTGAATTTCTTCACTGCAAGAATTGTTGAGCAATGAAGCAAGTTGCTGAATGAACTCGTGGAATGTCCTTCACTCAGTTTGTAGAAGAAGGCAGCTAGATAAATACTGGACTGGGGTGGTTTTTTAGATCTAGCTAATCCTGTCTTAATGCAGGGTAGAGCTGAAATAGGTACTTGCAAAAATAGGTATCTTTTCCAAATTTGCAGTACCCAATCCATTTCTTTCAGGTGGATTTGGCATTAAACAAAGACCGTTTTTAGACATTGCACTGGGGCCATTTTGTGTCCATCAAGTCACCTGAATTACCAAAATACTGCTGCCGTTACTTAATTTCCAGTTTTCTATTTTGCTCCACTAACCAAGACAGGAAAATGGTAAGATAAATTCAGAAACACACTAAAATAATTAAATGGCAAATTTGAATAAGTCCGTGAAAAGGAAAATTGGAAATTTGGTAATGGTAATATTAATAATCAGTTACTGACTGAGCACCCAAAAAGCTATGCAAAATTTTGGGTATTACCAATGAGTACAAAATTAGTTATCTGTTTCAGCTCTATTGCAGGTTGTTGAATGTGATGAACTTTTAGGCTTCTTCCAGCCTTACAGTTCTATGAAAAAAGAAATACTATATTTTGTATAAAGCAATTGTATGTGTTCTTTTCAAAAGGCAGTTTCCCTCCCCTGGCTTAAAAAAAAAGAGAGAAAAAAACGCTATTGTCCAGGTTTTGATTTCACTTACACTCTGTTTTTCATTTCAACTAAATACTCCATTCTCTTCAATGGTGTTATGCCAGATTGGCATTCATGTAACCGGCAGTATGAGATGCAGATCTTCCTTGCCTAATTTTCTTGAGGAATTCACACACTGTGAGTCAGATGAGTTTGTTACATGATAGTTGTTAAGCAGAAACATCTGATACAACAGGACCTTAATGAGACTGTTTCGAAATTTAAAATGCACCAAGTCAGTCTGTTTTAAAAGCAATAGAACTTTCTGACCATTTTCACATACTGCTAGTTTTATGCCAAGAATGAAATCAGACATTTTCACTACCAATTCAGACTCCTTTTGTTGTTTTCTCTCAGTTAAGGCAATAACCTTTCCTTTCCAGTTGACTAACAGATATTAGCCAGGTGAAACTCTGTTCTTTCCTTTCTTTCTCACTTATTTATAAGGGTGAGAAAAGTGCTTTCCCGTCTGTAAATGGTTATTGACACATTTTAGAGGCAAATAATAAGAAAGTGACACTAGACTTTGCTTCCACATTCTGGGTTCTGATGAGACACATTAGAGGGGCTAATTATTTAACTTTTCAAAGAGGTGTAATTTGATGTAGGGAGGGAACCTTATAGAGTGTCCAACTGCTGTACCAGGTGATGGTTCCTATCTAGAATTTTTAAGCTCACAGTTGTGATTCTATTGGTTACAGTTCTGAATTTCTCCTCATTTCACCAGCACAAAAATCAGCCACAAAGGAGTAGTGGCAGGTCAGATTACTCATTGACTTGGGACCAGATGCTTCTCAGTCCTCAAACAGCATGGTGTGAATGAAGTAAACATGTCAAGAATGAGCTACGGTAACTAAATGGAGGAGAGCTTCAGCTACTGTATGTTATGCATATCTCCTTCCTTCAAGCCACACATGAACAAAATATATTTAGGGTACCATAGTGTTATCTTCCTATGTTTGGAGTAGGAATACACTGAGTAATAAGTTTTATCCTTCTGCAGAAAAAAAAATGACAGGTCAAAGTCTGTATTCTAGTGCCTGTTATGTCCTCAATGAGTGCAAACACATACGTTTGCTTTAGTGCCCCATGGTGCTTCTATGGAACAAGTATTAAACTCTAGTGAGGATAATTCTAGGCAAAGTATTAGCTCCCCTACCATGGTGTTATCTTTCTATGCCTGGAGTAGGAATACACTGAGTAAAAAAGTTTCTTTCTGAAGAAAGAAAAAATGACAGGGCAAAATCAGTGTCCTATTGACTGTTATGTCCTAGATGACTGTGATGAGTAATCTATCACTCTGATTCACATTTCATAATGGCCAATTATCGCCCACAATACTCCACTTATGTCGTGTTGCGTGTCTCTTTTTTACAAAAGGAAAGAGAGCTATGTGTTCCAGCCAGATTTAGTCTAACTGGATTGGGCCACTCTTTTCCAAGTTGTATAAAATGAGTTTACACTTAGGGCTGTAATGGCATTACAGCGGCAGCTGTTACCGACGGAAACCCCTACTCCGCGCATCGTGGCATGGTTAGGCAGGGACAGCTTTCTGATGGTTGCGGTTTGCCGCAAATGGTGCCGCGGCGCTGCGGCTGCTCAACAGAAGTGGAACTTTTGCGCATTTCAATAAGAAGCGGCACCAACTCCCCTTTCCATTGATCATGGAATCTTTGTGGTTATCTGACCATTGTATCATGTTTACGCCACCCAGAATACCCGGTACCATGAGTATCGCGAGACCTGGCGGCATGATCAACTCTCAACCCTGTTGACAGACACCCACATGCCCTAATTTCATTGGCTAGGGTTTTCCCAGAGAGACATGTCCCGCCTTCATAATTAAGTATAAATAGGTGTGTTTGTAGCCTTCTCCCTCTTGATCCCCAATCGCAGTGAGAGTGAGTGACTGTTGGAGCCGCACCGCCAGTGTCTGTGTTTGTTAACACACTCTGATCTTCCACGCTCCATGACAAAACACCGCACCGTGACTCGAGGAGAGAGAGTCTCCATCGATTTGGATAAGCACAGACTACACACAACATAAAGAAGGTTTTGTTTAAGTGCTTGAACTTTTCTGCTAAACTGTGCTTTATTTTACTTTACTGTTTAACTTCCTATATGTTTATCGCTCAGTTTGTACTTATGTTCATTTTGTTGTTCATGATAATGGCTGTCGGTTGGAGGGTGGGATCATTGGATAATTTGTGAAAACTGTGCTGTTGGGTTGCTAATTGGATAATTTATGAAAACATTACTACTGTGGGTGTCCCGATTCTTCAGTTGTGATTCAAAGGTGGACAAATGGAGACCACAGCTATCGCCTCCCCCCTCCGTGCTATCCCGTAACTTACTTCCCTACTAGCCGGAGTCTCCGGCGGCTTCTGCACCTTCTGGATGCCGCCTTGGCTCTCTATTGAGTGGCTCTACTGGCAGGCCCCCCCAGCCTATTCCCCCACATGCTCCTGACTCGAGTACCTGCTCCAGGGTCTCCTGCGGGGGCAGGGGGGCTGGTGACCCTTCACTGACATGTCCTGCAACCCACCACATTTCTTTTGAAACCACGAAGTCAGGCTGGCAGAGTTTTTTTTTAAAAGTCCCACCAGAGCGGCGTGCCTCAAGGTCACTGCCTTGCAAACAATGGTTCAGCGAGCTGGCTCTGAACATTCTCACAACAAATGGGATGCACTCGGGCACCTTTATACACAGTCATATTCAATAATTCAAGCAAACACAGCTTACTACTTTGAACAATCACATGATGACAGACTCCCGAGCTCACACGCAGTATACAAAGCACCTTCCCGCTCATTCCAAACAGTACTTTCCAAAGGGTTGGCATTTGTGACAATGTTCAGAGCCATCTTGAAGAACATTGTTTTACGAGGCAGCAACCTTATGTTGTTCTTACTTTGACTGCCTCTTCCCATTCCCACAAACGTGATAGTCCCGACCCTGGAAACTTTTTGGTTCTTTTTATTTCAGTTGAATGATTTTTAGCTCCCCCAGTCCCAGCTCATGATGATCTGTGTGCACATTCATGTTTTGGGAACTTAGTCAAGGCAGGCACTGCATGTAGTAGTGCGTAGGTCACACAACCCTAGTTACAATCATTTTCAATGTGATTCTGAGACTATCATTTGACAAATAGGAGTATACCCACTCAGGCCTCTCTGTAGTGAGTGGCTCCCTCTGGAATGTGCCCCCCCCGAGTCCCACGCGACTTACGCTATTGATGTGTGCATGTGCTTTGTGTTACTTATTTGCTTGCCTAGTTTGTGGTAATAAAGATGAAGTTGTATTTATATAACACAAGTATGCTACTTTGATACATATGTAAACATTTCTATAATATGTGATAGCTAGGATTTTTATAAAAAGTGTTCCTTCAAATTCTCAATTAAAAATCAAAAATGCAAACTCAAGAACAATCAACGACTAATAAGTGTGCTTTTTTAATGTTTTTTTTTTCCTTCAGAAAAATGGATGAAATCATGACAGGAACACGCATCAGCCACACACTGTAGATTTGTAGCCACTGCCAGTATTCTTCAGGGATCGAGTAATAATCCGATTGCCATTTTCATATGGAGTCATGAAGGAATTTTCCAACCACAATCAATTTTTTCCCACAAGCCATAGTGGGTTTTTTTATAAGATGTGAACAGTTGGTTTTGCCTTCATCTGGAGAATAAAACAAATTGGATTTGAAAAAAAAAATGATTGGTACACCTATCAACCTGTAGCAAATATCAATACCTACATCTAATAAAAATAATTTGGTACTCATTCGTGTATGTGCTTTATCATCTTTCAATCACTGATCATACACTGGACACATGGTGGTATATATTCTAGTTAATAAAAGGAAACAGAACACAGATGGGGGTGGTGTACTGGTGGTGTGACGTGATTGAGAGGAGTCACTCATAATGTGACATGACAAAGGCCTATGGCAAAGGCATACAATCATACAGCAGCTGTTATCACAGCGCATTCTGTAGCTCCTAGTTTTTACCTTTAAAAAGTAGCCCATTTTGTTACTGTTGGCTGCTGGGAGGGATTTGAAAATTAAGCATATAAATTAACTATTAAAAATCAATGCCACTGTGCTATTTTTGCATTGAGATACATTGTAACTTAAAACTAGTGCAACAGCCCATTGTCCAGTGTGCAATACAGCCTGTATAGGCAGTTGTTGGGAAATGGAATGGGGAATTTGATAACGAGAAAAAAATTGGGGAGATGACTGTGACGTTCACAGACATTCTACCTAGACTAGTGGAAAGAAGTAAGTATGCTGGTTGTGTGTATTTTGATGCATGAGTCGTTTTCTCAGCTGACCTGTGATGTGCGTGCCTACACATTTGAAGAGACACTCCATTGGTTTGGACTCATTACATTTGAGAAGAGAGTGAGGCACACATCTGAGAGGGGAGGGGGATATGATAGAAGTGTATACAATCATGACTGTTGTGGACCAAAAAAATTAAGGGAACAGTTATTTACTCTCAAATATCTCTTGAGAGTAAATCTCATGTGGGGGGCACAAAAGTAAACTAATTGGCACAGGGTAGTAAATTATTTTTACTTATTTTATTTTATTTTTAAAAGGGGAGTCCCATGGCACAATTAAGTGGTGGTACAATTGGCTGACAGACAGTGCCAGATGGTGTGGTCAAGGGAAGTGCAGTTGTATAGCTGTGTTTAGGAAAGGGTTGGGAAATATTATTGAAGATGGGTTCACTTATGTTTTGGCCATGTAACCTCTTACTGTTTTGGGGCTGGCAGTGGCAGCAGCAGCAGTCAACATAAGGGAATGAATCACCCCAATGCTGTATGGATGGAATGATTGCAAAATGGCCCTCAGGTGCCTGGAGAATTATTTATGATTGGTTGGTAAACATTCTATCTGCTCACATTCCCTGTTAAATATACTAGATTTTCGTAGCAAGGGATCAGCTGCTGCAGATAGGATTGTGTCACTTGTGTGTTTGTTCACTTCACTGGTGTGTGTTGTGAGTGACAGGACAGGCGCAAAAATAATGAGCAAAAAGGCACATAAGTAATAAACAAACTATTTAATAGAAAAAAATATATTATAAAAACAGATTTAAAAAATATATAATTTTGGTACTAACATTAACCACAGTGTAACCACAATTAAACATTTCAAACTATGTAACAGGTATATAGTTGGTGCTATATATAAATAATTACTAATCACATTACCAGTTAATGATTGGCTTATAACAAGAGTGGGGACTAAGGAAACAGTACCACAGAAACCAAATGAGGCTAGTACCTAGAGGCTACACTGGCTAGAGGCGCCAGTTCCAACTATAATAGAGTCTAGTACGTCCTCTAGTATTTTGAAACACTCTCTGCCGGGGAGGGGAGGGGACTGGGAGGCAGGTACTAGTGTTGGGAGGGACTTATATAGTTTCCTAACGTTTTGGAGGGGGGAGTTGACTCGCAACCCTTCTTACTGCAGTAAGTTATCTGTTTAGTGTTAACTGTTAACATAACAATGAGGTGGGTGTGGCGGCGGGTGTGTGATGCAGATGAATATCATTCATTCAGCTCATCTCTTGTGACTGATTCTGAGGGCTTAGATGTGGTGGCCATGCTTTCACATGGCCAACGTAAAATAAAGCCTGCCTCCCTGTGTTAAATGCCTGTGGCTGTCAGCTGTCATTCACTTAGCTCATCTCAGCTGTGCCTGTGACTCCGAGTGCTTAGAGGGGGAAGGAGGGGACACTGCTCATTTTGTCCCGCTAACAACACAGCAATAGTTTTATGATTAACATACAATAACAGTAATGTAAAAGTTAAAAAAAAAAAAATTAAGTGACACATAGAACAGTGGGGATTCAAACCCACAGAATGACAGCTTCAAATTGTACAGCAAGCGGGGACCTTAACAACTATGCCAACAGAGTTCAGTTGTTCAGCGTGTCTCCTATCTCAACTGAGGAAGTGCGGGATGAGGATTGTAAAAAACTCTTCTGCATGGACTTCGTTCCTTCAACTTTCTGTACTGGTCCAATGATATAAAAAATAACTCAGTCAGTCAATACACAGGTCACCTTAAAATCCCCCACCAGGAGTTTTGCTCAAAAAACATTAGTTTGGAGGTCTATTTACATTTACATAAATGATCAATTTACCATTAAATAAAAACACTGTTTCTTGAGCTCCCACCCAGAACATGTGCATGTATGTATTTAAGAAGAATGGGCAGTGATTGCGGCACAGAAGGACACCACCACCAGCACGCAGTCAGCACAGCACACACATGTGCAACAGCACACCAGCGCTGCATACTCCCTTTGCGGAATCCCAATAAACGCTCGTTACTGTCTCTCATCTATTAAATTGGCGGAAGGCGTAAAAAGGCCATTGATTATACGTGACAACGGTGACAATCGGAAAAACCAATAAAGAACATAAATGCCGCAACTGCGGATTCTTGCAGTGGCAAATGCGGAATCACGGAGGTTCCGAGTGGAATTCAGTGGGGCGCAACGTCAGATGTCGAGTTTGCAGAATGGCATTGCAGCGCGGTAAAAGCTCCTGCCGCATCAGCTCTATTTACACTTTACTTTGATGCCAAGCTAGCAAAGCAAGTATTGTCAATCAATCAATCAAAAAGTTTATTTGTTTAGCCTTAGGCCATAACAATATTAATATACAGTTTTAATATAGCAAAAACAAGATAAAATACAACAGTATATATATAAATAAGAAAACAAAATAAAATTCACGAGAGGGTAATTATTTGTCTTCCCAGTCCTCTCCTATCATACCCCTCTCAACCCCTATAAATATCTCAACCACAAATCACAGTTAGTGGCGAAACAAAGAAAAAATACCTAGGGGCAAGGCCGCTGCAGAACATCCCTATATATCAGTAGTGTACACTCTTTGGAAGGTACAGAATGCCTTGCCCTTCCCGGGGCTTATGGCGGCACACTTGACCCCTGCAAAATTTCAAACCCACTAATCTGCATGCGTGAAAATACTTAAATAAAGAGGGACAAACATACAACATATGATACTGGGTTATAGGAGCCATGACAGTAATATATAATTAAAATACAACAGAAACAGAATAATAGAGCAAATATATATTAGCTACACAAAATAAATAAAATTCACAGGATAGACAGTTATCTTCATCCCTGTCCTCTCATGTCTTACCCTTCTCACAACTATAACACTCTTAACCCCTAGAAGAGTGTCTTAACCAGAAAACACATATTGGGGCCGGCTGAAAGAAACTTGGGGCGGTCCCACACCTAAAAGTCCCCGTGGGTCAGTATTTTACAATCCCTTAGGGCAGTAGCAAATGCCTTGCCCTTTCTGGGGCTTATGGCAGCACACTTGACCCCTGCAATATGCAGTCCCACTAGTACTTCACCATTGAGAGGATGCTTAAGTAAGTCAGGACAGGCATGTGACATGTAATACTGGGTTTTGAGCAGTAATGCCAAGGATTTATTATTCAAATACCCTTATGGGGGTTCCATAGGAATCCCCATCCTTAAACGGTGATATCAGTTCTATCCTTGGGATAAATTAAGGGGATTCCAGCTGCTGCTTCCTGGATAATGTCATTTGGAATACCCCCACAGCAGCTCGCCATGCTATTGCCTTATTCTGGTTGGCGAGGATATATTGCATCCTTCTCTGCTGATCCCAATGGTCCCTACCTTCAAACCAAGGACTAAAGAACTTGTTTCTAATCTCAGTGGTCTTAGGGCAATGCAATAGATAATGCAGCAGGTCTTCAATTACCGTTTGCCTGCAATAACAAAATCTCAGCTCAAGCGGAATACCTTTAAATCTGCCCTCAGCTACTGAGGTGGGCATCATATTTAATCTCACGAGTGTCATAGCCCTTCTGACTTTGAAATTGTTTATATCCATGAGATATTCCTCGCAGCCTGGTCCTCCCTTAATTAGTGGATAACAAGGGGCAACATGCTGATCACAAATTCCCACACTATCGCTTTGCAATCTGGCATCCCCGATCCTGCTACATATTAGAGTTTTGGCCTGGGCTAAAGAATTACTTGAGAGATTTGAGCTAGAAAAGCCAAGATGTGCCAAATATCATTCTATTGAACTGTAACATCTATACGTGGCCAAAGGGTTTTCTTGTTCTGGCAGACATAGAGTGGGGAGACGATCGGCTGGCATGTCTCTAATCTTCAACCAATATCCCAAGTGGTCCTGCCTAATCTTATCCTCAAGAGGAGCAATCCCACATTCTACCCACATCAGAACTATAGGGTGCCATGGGGCCCTCCTAGCCCTATCCTCAGGATCTTATTCTGAAGTGACTCCAAGGTGTTATGGCTGTCCAAACCCCACATTGCTGTGCCAAACAGGAGCTGGGGGATCCGTTTTCCCTCAAGTAACTTAAGCAAGAATTTCAGTTTCTTACCACCCTTGGCACTCCAGAATTTGATTAGACCAGCTACCGTCTGGGCTCCCTTCAATTTTACTGCTTCCAGATGTTTTTTCCAACCACCATTATTCCTTAACCAAATCCCCAAGTATCTGTAAGAGGTCACCTGTTCAATACTATCGGTACCCATTTTCCAGGCATATTCCTTAGCCCTTTTTGAAAAGACCAGAACCTTGGTCTTATCCCTGTTTATGACTAAATTATTTTCCTTACAATACTCGCTGAGTTTAACAAATTGGTGCCTCATGCCCACCCTTGTAGTTGAGAGGATGGTCATGTCATCTGCATATAAGAGGATGGAAACCGAACAGCCACTGACTAGCGGCGGATGGCTTTCCTGCCCAGTGAGCTTTCCCACTATGTCGTTAATAAATAGGGCAAATAACAGGGAGGGCAAGACGCTTAACGCCATTGGTTGCAGGGATAGGTCCTGTCATAGACCCCTGACCCCAGATCTTAAGTATGGTATTGGTGTATAAGAGGCGAATCAAATGGAATAACCGGGGATCTATATTATGATCCAATAGTTTCTTCCATAAAATAGCTCTGCCTATGCTGTCAAATGCAGTTTTCAAGTCCACGAACAGGACATATAATGCTCCTTTCCTCAAATGGGCATATTTTGCCACTATGTGGTCAAGAACAAAACAAGCAAGTATTGTTAAATGACAATATATTTATAAATAAATGGAACATGAGACTTAGAATTTAAAAAATAAGCATAGTTTACTTAAATTTAAATAGAAAATATCAGTAGCTTACATAGAATGGTATTGATAGCCAATCAAAGTTACATGATCTAAAAAACATTTCTATTTTAAGAAAATAGCTTCTAAAAGCTTAACATATGCTCAATTCATTGACTCAAAGATATCAGAAAGTAATACTTCACCAGATTTTGAATCCCAATCTGCCATAATAGTGAGAGAGAAGCTCCAACATAGTGTACGATTTCAATCTGAAAAAGCAAAGCTAGTGTCTCCCTTCTTAAAGCAAAGTTTGCCAGAAGCTGACACTCCTGAGCAGTGACACTGATGACATCAGTTAGCATGGAAATACACAGGATTCTAATTGGCTCTCTTAATTCTGAGCAAGTAAAGATACTGAACAGAGAGTCAGATTTCCTTCAAATTTTGAATAAATCCTCATATTTCCATCAAAATTAATTGTCAGATTATAGAAAGAGCTGACCACAGCTTCAAGGTTTTTTAACCAATTAGTTGAAGCAGCTGTGCCAGCTAGGAAAAGCTAAAACTTTTGCTTTGGAAATGGCTATGCCTGGTACCATTTGTCATTTAGACATATAGACTGATAAGGCCCTTGGTCTGGCCTCCAACTTTAGCCATTTGTTTCCTGTTTCCTTGGATATGGTGAAAAGTTCACTGAGAAGTTTAAAAAAAGGTCATTGGAACACAGCTGAGGAGGCCTCAGCCTGAACCAAGGTACATATAGAAACTGATTCTAAAAATCAATGCATTGGATACAAATTAATACAGTAAAACACAAGTTCAGTACATTGAAGCAGAAAGTTAATATATTGAAACTCAAAATCAATACATTAGGAACATAGATGGCCAAAAAATATAAGCTTAAAATAGGAAATACATGACACTTACACTGGAACTGCAAACAGAGGTGAATAAATATCTCTGAGCTCCTGTAGTGACTGATCCCATGAAGACTGAACTTCTTAATCAACTTTGTTGTCCACCAAGTTTGTTAGTTGTCAAATCTGGATGTTTAAGAAAGGAAAATCTGTATGCTGAAAAACAGGCCATGTCATCTAGTGAATCTGCCTCTTGCAATCAGAAAGCAGAGGGACCTCTAGCTGCTCTTATACTGCAGTAAATATACTTTGCAGGATTACTAAGTTTTTCCTAAGCTTGCATTTTCCCAATTAAGGCTTGGATTTAACTCCTTTCATAGAGCCTCATGTATCGCACCTATTTTCGGTTTCTTTTCTGACTTGGACATCATCCTGCAGCTCCAGTTATTACTGCGTAATCATTTTGAAATATAGTTATTGTTAGGAATCGTTGCAGATGTTCCCCGTGTAATTCAAGCTAAATGAATATAGAATGTAATTACCAGACCAAAGACTGTGCAAGTAGAAGTAAAACAGTAAAACTGGGCTCTCCCTTTAAAACAAACTACCCCAATGTAATAGGGAGTTTAGTATGCCGTATTTCTAGCTCAGGAATTGAAAAAAGATTTGAAGGAGGTTATCAAAAGTTATAGCTGAATGACATGATATACTGGCTCCACTCAAGAGAAGTATCTGTAAGCCTTTGTTATTCTATGACTCCTATTTGGGAAAGGTCAATAAAAATCTGACAGTAACTGCTTTACAGTTTATTAAGTCCTGGGGCATTTCACCCAATAGTGTTTTCTGGTGGGGTTTTTTTCCATTTACCCTTTAGCTTCTAGCATTTTCATATTCAGAATGTAGTCTGGCCTAAGCACTTGAGAATATTTTAAATAACCTGAGGAGCACGCAATATTTCATCATGAAACCTGCAACCAAATACATCAAGAACTGTTTTGAAGAGCGAGGAATCTAGGGCCAAATCTTCAGCAGGTATAAATCAACATGTTTCTATTGATTGCACCCACCAAGTTCCTGGGTCATAGTTACTTAATAGTATATCAGTTTTATACTCCTACATGGCAAATTCTGATATAATAGGATAAAGTTTTAAAGATTCCCCAGAGTGCTAAAATGATTGGCTTTGGCTCTCGTTCCATGGTGAGTGTAATTTGCACTCATTAAACAGATCCAAAGGACTGCACAATAAGGAAACAAAAAGTTTATGTCCACAAAAGATGCCCAAGCCAGAACTGGCCTGGTAATGGAAATGTCAATGGAATTTTCAAACAGTCACACAAGTAGTCATAATCATCCCCCTGACAAAACGAAGTAGCACTTGCTTTCCTTGTTGGGTTCATTTAAAGGTAGTGGCATAACGATTTTGGGCAATCTCAGAAAATAAGGATGGTTTTGGAGAACAAGAGAGAGACAATAGAGGAGAAAGTAGTGGGCAGGCCACAGTCACAAGCCCCACCACATCTAGGGTGAGCTGAGGAGCCGTCCACAGGAGCAGGCACCCTACCCTTTCCCACCTACCACTCCCCAGTCCATCCATCTACTATCCTGCCCGCTATCCTGATGTGGACATTCAGGAATGGCAAACTCTGCCCACAGTTCTATGGTGTCAGACCTCACTACAGGGGGGGGATGAGGCTGCACAGGACCGACATGACAGGAGGTGGCCCATTACCCCACATTAGCCCAGGTGGGGCAACAGTAGCCCACAATGCATCACTGGCCTTCTCCAGTAGACACATTATGTAGCAGCCAGCTGACCATCAGGGCAGAAGTGGGTGAACATCTGACAGCCGCCAGACTGACCATCAGCTGCAGTGCAGTTTGAGTTAACATCTTGTGTGGCCTTACCGTTAGGATTTTTAATGGTCTCAGCCATTTTCTAATAACCACACATGAGGCTAAGTGCATAGGGACAAATGTGAATTCCAAATGTAGCTTTGCTTCCTAGGACATTCCAGAATCCATGGAAGTCAACTGGAGTTTTTCCATTCAGTTATGAGGGCACTAGACAAGATTCTCTAATCTATCTCTTGAATGATAATACAACCAGATTTTTTTTCACCTTACTTACAAAGCTGGTATATGTCAAACTAAGTACAGAAAGACAAGTAAATAAAAGAAAAGAGAAAGAGAAGAAGAAACTGGTCTTCTTTTATGGTCCAATGACAGTTTTATGATGATGTCAAATTCAGAGTGGAATGGCAGTTCTCTTTCCTCAGAAGGGCAGAATCAAAAGTTAGTTCTAGCTGGTTTCTGAACTTTCCCACTCTGTTTCAGTGGCAGGAACCTAAATTACCAGCTTCAAATGAGCAGGCAGAGACCTATTTGGATTAAATTGGTAAATTCCCAGAGCACAGAGTCCTGAGCTTCAGTGGTCTTAAAGCTCATTGCAGGCATAACTTGGAGCAGGAAATAAAGAAAAAGTAAATGCAGGTCAAGCACCAACAAAGAGCAATAATGAGCCTCGTATCTGAATTACTTTTGGTTTTTTAACTGATCAGTGTGGGGAAACTATTAAACTGTTCTCAACAGTCCTTAGTCTCCCAGTAACTGTTTTAATGTAAAGAGTCTTCACAGGGAAATAGAGGAACCCTGAGCAAATTGAGAGGAATCTGGAACACATCAAAAAGAGTCTAGCTGTCAAAGCAAACTTCATACTTTGAAATTCCATCACATTAATTCATGGGTTCTCTCCTTGCTGTAGGCAAGGGATGGGGAACCTCAGGTCACGCGGCCAAATGTGGCCTTCAGCAAGTTTTTATTTGACCTCTTTCCAGTGCTTCGATCTGATCCGCTTGGATCCAGTTCCTACCCCCAAGACCTGAACAAATGACTTCAGGGTAAGGGAAAAGAGATGAGGCAAGTATAGGAGACAGATCCATGGCACAGATCCATGAACTGGACTCTCCTTTTCTTGAGTACACACCTTAATCGCCCCTACAACTTCTTTGTGGGCCAAGCTTGTACTAATTTTCAAGTGGCCGCTGAGCAGGAAACTTCTCCACCCCTGCTGTAGACCTTACAACAATCTCTCCCATATAGGTATTGTCACAACAATGGCGTTGATTTCCTTTTTCATGATCCCACTGTGTTTCACTATACAGATCACTATCAATTTGTTTCATATGCTTTTTCTCTTTTTAATGCAGTGGTACTGAAGGACAAGTTCTGGTGTCTCAATACAAGGTCATCTTTGCATCAGTTTAATCAGTTATCTCAAGATAAAATTATTAAATAAACCTGGATTTTTAATTAAATTTATTTTTTCCACATTCCTTCTTTCTGTATAGATCAACCAGTAACTAGGAATGTATATGGAGGGTACATTTTTGTCTTTTTTGCCTTTTTGTGTATCCAAGCTTTGTGGTTTTTGTGGGGGGTTTTGTTGTTTTGTCTTTCATAGAAATTTACTGCAAATAATGAATGGAATACATGTTACAGATTAAATGATAAATAACATAATAAATGGTATATAACCTGTAAATAAGTGTTTTTAAATAAAGAGCTTTTCATTGGCAAATCAGCAGTTTCCTATGAATGACAACTGAATTTGCACTCCCTGTGCTATATAATAAAGTGTCTGCATGGTAACTGGACAGCTTTGTGCTATAAAATGGACACCCCGGATTCTGCGGCTTGCCCAACTTGCCAGGTACTGGTTGCATCTCTACCCACAGTTAATTTTTATTTGGCCTCTTTCTGGTTCCTGGATCTGGCCCCTGGGGCTTTATAATGAAGAGTGCAATGCACCTTAACTATTAGAGCGCTCCCGTGTTCTAATAATTATGCTACTGATTCATGTTCAGAAAACACTGCAGAAAATGGGCTAATATGTCCAATGAATCCACAATACAAGGAAAGACAGAGCAGACAGACACTGAGTTTAGCAGAAGCGTTATCTTATTGCTAATTGCTCATATTTTATCCACAGGGGGATAGAGAAGTCCAGGACATAGGTCTGCCTAACTGTTCACCCTTTAAAAATTGTTTCCCTGAAGTAACAAACAACACACAAACAACAAAGATTCCTGAGATCTCTCTTAAGCTTAGAGAAAAAGCTGATCTTTGAGACCTTTCGTTTATTCCAACCTCCTTACTCATTAAGCAACCCAGGACCATGGTAGATGCCTTTGGGGAGTGTCAGTCTGCCATTAGATAAAGGAGACCTGTTAAAGCTAGAACTGACTGAGTCTTTCTTCATTAATCTCCAGTTGTAAAATACAGCTCATATAATTTCAGGGCCCAATCCTAAACTCACACACACATGGTCGCATAACGTCTGCATAATGCATAGGGTTTAAGATCAGACTTCTTATTTGCGAAAAAAATTGTTTAAAAAGAAATTCTTGTAATCATTTTTCACTGGTAACATAAAATGACCCATTCCAAATATCACTCGTTGAGTTGTTAGTAAGAAGAAATGTAAAGTAATATATACCAGAGGCTAGATACTATTTTATGTCCTCATCCTAAAAACTGTGCACAAATTGGAATTGTGCAAGATTTGAAAAATTAAAGATTGAATTAATACAATGTGAGGATCTTGCAAATCCTAAATGTGCATATCTCTGACAGTTTTCCCTTTGCAAACAGGTATGTGGCAAGAACAAATATTCCATGTTTGGAATATTTGTAAAAAGCTTTACAAATGTTAATTAATTTGGGTTCGCAACACTCTCTTGTGAAATAGGGATTTAAAAAAAAAAAAAAAACTTGGGTTATAGAGAGATTGACTTTATCAAGGCGATACAGAGAGACAGGTGATAATCGGGGAATAAACGTCTAGTCTTCTGATGCTGTAGCAGTCTGCTTCAGCCATAAGATCATTCTAACATTTTGCAAACTGTGCTTGGACTAGCATACAAGCTAGCTACTGCAGTATGCCTGAGAAGCCTTCTCTCCCAAACTTGGTGCATGTGCCGTTTGATAGCAATCAAAAACTGTAGTATTTTCCAATTATCACCTTAACAAGGGCCATGTAATCCTAATGTCAGCCATGTTTATGGATAGTGTCATTTGCTACAGTATTTATTGTGTACATCCTGTTTTTAATTCTAGACGTTCCTCTATTAACTAGTGTTAAAGCTTAAGGTGACAAGTCGGTGGTCGGAAATTGATGTGTAAGATATTCTCCTAATGTGTGTAGCAGAAGTCTCTTTACACATATGAAAAAATATGCCTAAGGTATTATTAAGAATATTTGCAATGATTTATTTGTTTAGAATCTAGCCTTTGAAGTAGGATTTCATAGTAATCTACAATTATTCAGCATTTATCTAACAGAAGGTGCATTTCAATAGCTCAGAACATATAACAAATATTTGCCAAAATAAACATGAACAAAAATCAAAACAGAACAAGTGGAGAGCTTAGCCTTCAGCCTAGAACAATGGTTCCCGAACATATGATTCCATGATCCCAGACAGTAATATATGTACCCTATCTGCAAATGGTGTGACCCCACCTGGGATCTCGACACATTTTATTTTTATTTATTTATGCAAAATTTTTATCCCGCCCCTCCTGCCAACAGGGCAGCCTGGGGCGGCAAACAACAATATAAAACAATAAAACAATTTAAAACAATTAAAAATTCACAATTATGCAGGGAAAAGAAACCCTCCACCCCTACCCCACCCACCCTACCCCTACCCCTCACCAAAGGCCTGGCAGCACAACCAGGTCTTACATAAATGTCAAAATAACAGGAGCATGGGGGCCAACCGAGCTGCCTCTGGGAGCAAATTCCACATCACTGGGGCAGCCACCAAAAAAGATCTAGCATCAGTGGCCACCCACCTCACCCGGGGAACCTAAAAAAAAACTCCCACAGACGATCTCAAGGGTCGCATAGGCACATGGGGAGTGAGGCGGTCCCACAGATAAGTAGGGCCCAGACCATGAAGGGCTTTAAAGGTTAAAACCAGCACCTTGAACCTGGTCCGTTGCTATAGACAGCCAGTGCAGAGCCCAGACCACTGGTGTCATATGCTCCCTGTGGCCCACCCGTAAGGAGACGGGCCACGGCATTCTGCAACAGCTTCAGACTCCAGACCAGCTTCTCAGGCAGCCCCACGTAGAGCGCATTTCAGTAATCCAGCCTTGAGGTGATGAAGGCATGGATGACAGTGGCGGCGAGGTCGGAGTCTGAAAGATATGGCTGAAGCCGCCGGACAAGATGTAACTGCTGAAATGCACTCCCCTCCACAGCTACAACCTGAGATTTCAGGCTGAACCATGAATCGAGGAGCACACCCAGACTCCGCACTTGAGACACCATGGGTGGGCAAACCCCCCAACAAGAGGAGATTCAACCACCCCCCAGGTCCCCCAAGCCCTCGCCCACCAACATCACCTCCGTCTTTTCAGGATTCAATTGCAGATGGCTCAACCTCATCCAAGCCCCACAGCTGACAGGCACTGGGAAAATAGGGAGACTGCGTGACCTGGGTCGATGGAAAAAGAGAGGTAGAGCTGAGTGTCCTCAGCATACTGATGACACTGCATGCCCTGAAACTCTCTCACAATCTCCCCTAACGACTGCATATAGATGTTAAACAAGAGAGGGGACAGAATGGCACCCTGTGGGACTCTACACATGAGGTCCCGGGGGGAGGAGGTACACTGCCCCAAGACCACCCAGTGAGTTCTCCTGGCCAGGAATGAATGAAACCAGTCCAAGACCATTCCGCCAATCCCAGCACGGTTCCGCAGGCGAGTCACCAACACCTCGTGAGTCACCAACACCAACACCAACATAGTTTGGGTACTTCTGGCGTAGTTCTCTAACTGTGTCCTGGATATCCTCTGGTAAGTCCAGTTACTATCTCAGTGCTACTAGGGGTGATGATAACAGAAAAAATAGCCTCATGTGTGGGCTGTAAGTGTCGCATGCCACTCACCTGCATCCGGTAGATATTAGCACTTAATAGACGGATGCAGGTGAGGGTCACCCACACTCACACCCTGCACATGATGCAGGTCCCCTTCCTGCTGGGCTCTCCCTGGAAGAGCTGCACTCCCTGGTAAGGATTCCCTCCGGTCAATTTCAACCCAGGAAGTACTTCCCAGAGGAGTGTTTGGAGGAGGATGACACGCGGGGAACACGAACGTCAGTAAGGTGCACAAAAACTGGGAACACGAGTTCAGTCCCTGTCCACCTATTAAATGGACCAACAGCCACCCACTTGTTTCATTTGTTTTCACTCTTGGACTGGGAAAATATGAATACCCATCATTGTATTCCTTCTTATTCCAATGAATTCAGGGTAACTTAAGAGTAATTCCACTCAAGTTACTATGAAGCTATACTAGTCTAAAATTAGTGTGTGATACCAATCATCTTCACTTTATTTAAATATAACAAATAATTTCTTCCAGATAGATTGTGCGGTTATCAAATTAATGGTGATGGGCTTTTTAGCTTCTGTTGGCAACAAAACAATATGCATCAAAAGTCTGTTTTTAAAAAATCCTTTAAACCCTTCGCTTATAAGTCAGCTGTAACCTTAGTTAACACAATACCTTTGAAAGACTACAGAGGCTGTTCCACACAAAATGTACACCAAATAGACTTTCCCCTGCACCTAATTTTTATGGCAATTATTTTACATTGAGGTAACTGTCAGCAATGTTGTGGGGGATGGAACTGGTATTATGAGATCAAGGTACGTAATATTTGCTGCTGTCCTCCATTTGAACCTACCTGAGCACAAAGAGCTGTTTTAGAAACAAGACATGGAATCGGAAGGATCCCTAGTAGCCAACCAGATGACTGTCTGATTGCAGTCTAATATTTTAGGCTCTAATCCTCAAAGATCCTTGCTGACCCAAGTCCTGTTTTCACTTAAATGGGTCTTGCACCAGCAGCCGAACTCTTTGAGGATCAGGCTGTCCGAGTCTTACTCAAGGCCTACCCAATAGCAGTTAAGGCCGATACAATTTCTAGATACCAATATTTCTCAAAGAAACCAGACATTAGATGAACTTGGTTTCAATTTACATGGAAATAATTGTGTATTGATGGCCATGTGACCTCTAAAAATCATGCTTTTAAACAGTAAATATTTGGCATTCACCTTAAAGTTGAAGTGCAGCTGTCTCCTCTCTTCCTTCTCTGTAGCTTTCCAACTCCTAGACAAATGAGGGGAGCCTCTGAGCTTCTTTGTATTTGGACCCTTTCCAACTTCTCAGTCTGGCATGTGGATTTGGTTCCTACCATCAAGCACTGAATGAGTAAGCTGAACAGAAGGTGGCAGAGATGAGGGCGGGCATGCACTCAGGTACAGGGGATGGATCTATAGCACAGCATAGCATAGCATAGATCCATGATCTGGACCCTTCCTTTCCCCATCCTGAGCACTCCCCTTAAGTATTCCCAACTCCTATTTGGCCCATGGAACTTGTACTAGTTTTCAAAGTGGACCATGAGAGGGAAAAGGTTCCCCACCCCAGTCTACAATAATAGCTCTCAGACTTTGGTCTTTTAAAAATGGGTACAGCTGAGGGGTGGGCGGTGGAGATGGGTGGAGGGATCCACATACCAGGTGGTGAATGGGCAGAGATACAAGCAGGTGCTGGTGAGGCTGGTCATGGAGGTCACAGTTCCCATGAAACTGGCCCCCAGCTACCCAACCCTCCACCAGTTGAATATGCTCACCCATCACACAGGCAGTCACTACACCGATCGAGGCAAAACTATGCCCTGCATCATGTCTTTGCAACATGGCGGACTGAGGGCAAATGAAGCCACAGCTGCTGTTGCTGCCCATTCCTAGACAGACTCCTGGCAGGTGGAGGAGGAGGGACAGGGGAAAGCTCAGCAGAGAAACAGTAGTGGCACCCGAGCCACCAGACACCAGCCAGACAGTCAGACACCAAGTAGCCGAAACCTCCTTGCAACAGCATGCAACCCATAGACAGCACAGGAATCAAAGGGGAAGGCAGCAGGGAGTCCAAGGGTACAAAAGTCATACCAGTGGGACACAAAGCGGCAGGACCCCTCTACCCAGCACACGGAACAGAAAAACGCACATGGCCCCAACCACAGGACACATCGGGTGGGAACAGACAGAAAGCAAACCCCACTGGAATACCATGCAACACCGCCACAATATTTGCAATGCGTGGTGCAGGGATGCACAGGGAAACAGTACAGCCCCACAGCGTGCATTGGAATGGTCAAGGCAGTGCCACAGCAGTCCCAAAGGGGAGCTAGTTCCATGGAAGGTAACACTCATAATACACACACCTGCTGCACAGAGAGGTTCACCCAAAGTGACAGGGATCCCAGGCCCAGAGCAAGGAACAACATTCAGAATGATCCACATGAGCAGCCCAAATTGCAATGTCAGGGGCCACTGGAGTGGACAATCCAGGGCTGCACTCCACTGATAACAGAACAGCACCACAAGGATGTGAACACACAGCGACAGACCCAGGATAATCCCCACAAATACCCCCTGTCCCCACCCCTGCCCAAAGAGAGCAGATCACCCCCTGTAGGAAGTACAGTGCTGTTAATAAACAAACAGAAAAATATGTATTTAAAACAGCAACAACTTAAATCAAAATAAAACTAGGAATGTCTCTCCCAGACCCTGCTCCACTGAGCGCTCTGGGCTCAGGAGAGATTGTGCACCCTCAAGGACCATTTCCTGTTCCTGGGCCCTCTCTTGCATCAGTTATTGTACTGAAGGAGAGAAACGAAGTCCCTATTAAGCATGCCCCCCTCAAGGGGCCAAGGGGCCCCTCAAGGGCCCAGTAGCTCACAACGGATATAGGCTGAGGGATAGGAATGCGGGAAGTGGGGTCACTCACATATCTCCCGGTACTACCGGGCTCCTGCCCTGAAGTTGGCCGCCACCAACTGCAGGTCTTCTGCCATCTCCGTGAGGAGATGTAGAACCTCCACAATATCCTCTGTGATAGGAAGGAGAGAGAATGCCCATTAGGAGTAAATGGGGGTAGATGCAAGGACCCCCGCACCCCTCCCTAGAGCCATGGGTAGCTCCAGGGGGCCTTTGGCCAGTCAGTCCATGAACACCACATCAGGGAACCAAACTCGGGTGCAAAGCTTCATGGCCTAACAAGGATAAGATAAGAACACAATAATATAAGTGACGTACTGAGCCAGACCAATGGTCCATCAAGCCCAACATCCTGTCAGTGGCCAATTTCAGTCGCATGAGAGAAGTATCAGCAGTCACAATGGGCAATCCATTCCCTATTGATCACTCTCTGCTCCTGACAGTAAGATATTCCTATCTCATAATCCACTTGGCTACTAGCAATTAATGGACCTATTCTCCAAGGACTTATCCAGTCCTTTTCTAAATGCAGCTATACTACTATCCCTGACAACCTCCTCTGGCAACAAATTCCACAATCTAACTGCATTGAGTGGAAAAAAACCTTCCTTTTATTTGTTTTAAATCTACAGCCAGTTAGTTTCATGAAGCGTTCCCTAGTTCTAGTGCTACTCGAGAGGGTCAATAAACATTCCCTATCTACACATTTCACTCCTCCACTCAAGATTTTATAAACCTCTATCATATTCCCTCTCAGTCTTCTCTTCTCCAAGATGAAGAGTCCTAACCTATCAAGCCTCTCTTTATACAGCAGCTGTTCCATAACCCTGATTATTTTTGTTGTCCTTCTCTGCACCTTTTCAAGTTCTACATCAGTTCTGAGATGGGATGACCAGTTTTGCACACAGTACTCAAGGTATGGTTTCACCATCGATTTATATAGGGGAATTATGATATTTTCAGTTTTATTATCTATCCCTTTCTGAATAATTCCTAACATTGTTTACTTTTTTGACTGCTGCCACATATTGAGCTGTGTATTTCAATGTATTGTCCACAATGACTCCAAGGTCCAGGAGTGCAGTACATATGGACTGGGACCCCTCTGCTTCCTCCTGCAGCCCAGGTGATGTTAAGCCAAATGAGGGCATGTGGAGGGGCGTGGTTGGTGCATGTGGTTGGTGCCACGTTGAACATCACAGCAAGCCTAGGGCAAGAGAAAGGTCTGGGACAGATCAACACACAACAGGTCAGATACAGTGCCCATGGACATGGCGTAACCCCACAAGGTCGCACAAAAGGCACTCCCTATCCCATCAGTGATGGCCATCCATTGCCTGCCATGGCTGATGGTATGGGTGCAGCACTTCACCAACTCATGCAAGCTTCAGAGGTGCTGTATGGGAGCATCCATAACAGAAGTCCAAAGGGCATGTATACATTTGGTAAAGCATGCAGCTCAGCACTGGACCTCCATCTGGACATACAGAACTCTCTTTATGGCAGCAGGTGCCACCACTGATGGGGAAGGGCACGGATGGGGTTGCAGGCAACATATCAGTTCAAACGGGCCAGGTGCATGTGGATGGGCACTATGATGAGGGGGGTTTCCCATGTATCCCAGGTCCTAGCAATACACATTGCTATAGTCTTCTATGCCATTTGCCTCACTGTCCCCACAGGGGCAGGTAACAGAGTGGAACTAGTCCAGTTGTGGCGACTGGTGGGAGACTATTGTGGCCACATGGGGGAATGACCAAGGGCTGGAGTGATTCAGAATGCCCTGGAGTCTACATTCGCTAGTTTCCTCCATCTGTACCTGGAGACTGATATAACCAATAAGAAGGAACCCACACCAGTGGGATAGCATGTGGCCATAGCCGTTTGAAGACTGTGTGTTCCCTATTCCTGCAAATAGCAAACAGCTGTACGGCACAGCTATTTGCCACATTCCCCTGGTCCTTTCCCCAAACAACAAGGACGGCTATCTTAAGGGAAAGGGGTGAGTTCAAAATGTCCCAGAAAGCCATTGTGGATTTTGTAGTGAGGATCCTCCATGCCTCTCCATTAGTCTGTGCGAGGATATATGGGGTAATCGCACCAAATATATACAGGGTTATCAAGGCGTGACCCTGCATCCCACTATCATTGGGGATCCAGCCTATCCAATCATGCCATGGTTGATGAAGGCATACCTGTGCCACGAACACCTGTGCAGGTGATCCTAATACCTAGCTGTGCCCTGTCAGCTGTGCCATGAAATTTGCATTTGGGGTTCCTACAATGTGGTGCTGTCTGTTGTGCACTTGACGTGTGTTCAACATGGATATGGTCCCCATTTTTGTTATGGTGGCATGTGTGCCTCACAACATCTGTGATACCTGGGGGTGCCGGGTTCCCACAACCATCCTCTCCAGCCTCCTATGAATGATCCCGTTCCCCTGTTCCAAAGGCCCTGCGGTGGCACAGAGGGGCACTTATCCCTCCAGAACTGCATCACCCTTGCTCACCACATTGCCCACTTGCAGGGCATACATTTGGTAGGCAACTGCTTCCCCAAGCCCCTCCACAGTCTGCACCCATCTGTACATACGTATACTCTGTGTGTGTGTGTGTGTGTGTGTGTGTGTGTATATATATATATATATATATATATATATATATATATATATATATGAATGAGAGAGAGAGAGAGAGAGAGAGAGAGATCAATTACATGGCTATATATCTTAACTGTATGTCAGGCCCCACCCCCAGCAACGAGGGATAGGGGCAGGTAAGAAGGGGATTCCCCAGAGGCCCCTGAGAGTAAGACCCCCACCTGGAGAAGCAGGGCGATCCCCGCGACCGTCAAGGTTGCAGTGGGCACAAGCCCCGCTGCACAATAGAGAGCCCCCGTCAGGAGGGGTAGCCCCGCCCCTGTCTCCCTCCACCCTGCAGGCAGAAGCCTCTCCGCGGCAGCAGGAGAAGGCACTGAGTGACGGCCCCGCCCCCCTCCGACGCAGCGCACGCATAGCGGCGTGGTGGGCGGAGTAGGGGGCGGGGCTTCTGGGCGGGGACCATCTGGGAGCTTTAAAAACGCCGGCGGGGTAGCCATTCCCCGCTGGTAATCGTGAGAGAAGCTGGCCCCTGATTCTTGCCTACCACTAAAGCTAAGTGTATCTGTTCTGTTGCCTGCCTTGAGTGCTCTTGTGAGATTCCCCCCCCTGTTGTTCTGCTTCCCCCTTTTGCTTCAGCATTACTGTGTGTGAATTGTGTGCCCCTCACTTCCTGTTGCCCTTCCCTCTCCCCTTCCCTAGGAATAGACCTGCCTTCACGTGTGCCCCCTTCCTGGACCGCTCGAGCCCCCCCCTTTGGGGAATCCCCCTTCCCCAAAACCCCCAGCACTCTCCTTCCCGTCCCTTTTCCCCCCATTCCCTGTGTTGCACCCCTCCCCTGTTACCGCCTCCCTTGCACCTTGATCACCCTGCCCTCCACGCGTCCTGCACCTTGGTTGGGAGCCCCCTGCCTTGTTCAGAGTGCCTGTGTGCAAGGCTGACTCTCCCACTCTCCTCCTCTACTCTGGTTGGCAATACCTCTCTCCCCCCCTATGATGACACGGGCTGCCTCGTAGACTTCGAGGAAAGCCCACCTTATAACCTGAGGGGACTACCGGGAGCCTATCGTACCTCTGGGAGAGAGATTGCCGGTCCTCGCTGTTCCCCGGTCAGGGGGTCGTTT
>QEPC01011654.1:184735-197091 GCA_003113815.1 Sphenodon punctatus
AGATGTGGGGTAGAGCTAGGGGGTGGGGTAGAGGTGGGGTAGGGCAAGGGGGTGGGTAGAGTGAGTGAGGTGGGTAGAGATAGAGGTGTGGGGTAGAAGTGGGGTAGGGCAAGGGTGTGGGTATGGTTAGGTGTGGTGCAGTGTAAATGACTGAATGATGCACTTGACGCTTGGTTACTCGCAGTCGGCTACTCGCACGTGATGTCCAGTGTTGCCAACTGCACAGTCCAACACAGTCCAGTGGCTGGTGGTGGTGGATGAAAAAGAAAATAAATATTTTAATGCACTGTGTTGTGCACAGATGCCAGGCCCCACCATTGGCCTGGCAACTGGGGAACCCCACCCCACCCCCAAATCAGAGCGAACACACAAGACAAGCGGGCACAGCCAGGCAGCCAGCTTTCCCCCATCCCCCACTGGCTCAGCTTCAACAAAGCCTCAGACAAGACAGCCAGTGTTTAGTTGAGCAAAGAGAAGATTGATGGTATAGGAGAGACACAATTCCCTTTGCACTGCAGTCTTACATAATAGAACCCTCACCCAGACACCAACTAAAATTAAAGCCTCAGCCAACCACTGCCGTGCCTGCCCAGTGCCCACACACATGCTCCACACACACACACACACACACACACACACCCAAACCTGAACAGAACACACAAGCCAAGTTCAGAAACTGCCTGGGGAACCCACTGGCAGTGTCAGCCAGGCCACACACTGACTTTCCCCCATCCCCCACTAGCTCAGCTTCAAAAAGCCTCAGACAAGACAGCCATTTACTAACGCTGCATATAGGCCCCACCATTGGCCTAGCAACCAGGGAACCCCCCCACCCCCAAACCTGAACAGAACATACAAGCCAAGTTCAAAAACTGGGGAAACCCCTGCCAGTGTCAGCCAGGCCCCACACTGCCTTGCTGACTGTGCCCGCTTCTCTTGTGTTGCACTGGCTTGGTTGCCTGGGGACCCACCCCCAAACCTGAACAGAGCACACAAGTCAAGTTAACAGTAGCAAGTACACAGCAAGCCACCTTTCTCCCCAAACCACACTGGCAGAGTTTCCAAAAAGCATGCCAACCACCACATGCAACCACAAGCAGGGCAGTGAGCACCCCCATGCCCCAAAACAAGTGGGCACAGCCAGGCAGACAGCTTCCCCATATCCCCCACTGGCTCAGCTTCAAAAAGTTTCAGAGAAGACAGCCATTTACTAGCGCTGCACATAGGCCCCACCATTGGCCTGGCAACTGGGGAACCCCCCCACCCCCAAACCTAAACAAAACACACAAGCCAAGTTCAAAAACTGGGGAAACCCCTGCCAGTGTCAGCCAGGCCCCACACTGCCTTGCTGACTGTGCCTGCTTCTCTTGTGTTGCATTGGCTTAGTTGCCTGGGGACCCCACTCCCCACCCCCAAACCTGAACAGAGCACACAAGCCAAGTTAACACAAGCAAGCACACAGCAAGCCACCTTTTTCCCAACCCACACTGGCAGAGCTTCCAAAAAGCATGTCAACCACCACATTCAACCACAAGCAGGGCTGTGGGCACCCCCACACCCCAAAACAAGACAGGGCTAGAGTAGAGACAAACAACACACACACCATGGTGGCAAGGTCACCTTTCCCCACCCCCTGAGCCAGTGGAAACTCTCATCATGGCATGCCCAGTTTGCCCATCATGCTTCCCAGCCCCCACACAGCACATGTCCTGCAGACTAAAATCACCCCCACATGCTATCCCTAAGTCTAGGGGTACCCATGTACTACCCTCCCCAACCTCATTGCTAAGGGCACCAAGGGGATCCTGTACTAACCCACAAAGGAAGAGGGAACACCAAACTTACCAACAGTTGCACGCACACATGCCTCCAGCGGTCTGCAGATCCTTTCAGTCTCCAAGCCTGCTGTAAAATGGCTGGCCAAGCACAAGCTCCAGAAGGTCCCCCAGAAAGAAAGACAAAAACCAAGATTATTGGCCAGCACCAGCAGTCAGTCAAGTGCCCATACCCCTAAGAAAACCTTCAGGATTGGATGACTTTTTTTTATTTCAAAAAAGTCAACCAATCCAAAGCAGGGTAAAAAAAAGGTGCAAAATGTGACCATTTGCACCTCTGGGAGGGGGCAGGGAGGGATTAAAGTAAAAACAAACTGTTGCATGACAAAAAACTGTGCCAAACTGCCACCTTTAACAATTTAAAAGATCCGGTAACCAGCACCATTAAAAAGATCCAGTACAGCCACCCCCAGTATTACCAGATTAGATCTGGTATTGCAAAACCGGTAATATTGGATACCGGGAGAACTGGTATTCCCACCCCTATGATGAACACAACCTATGGAGCAGCAACAATGGCAGTCAGATACATCCAAAAAGGATTTTTTAAGATGGCAAGAAAATACATCAGTTCACAGTGCTTCTATATTTGCACACACAGTAGTGTAGCAAGGATGTGGCTGGTCTGGACTCATTTCTCAATTATGGGTCACCCTAAGGACAAAGGCATGGAGTCTCCAGGCTGAGAGGGGGACAGGGTTTACCCATACAGTTGGTATTGCCCCCGCTCCCAGCAGGTCAACCCTGGCAGGATGGAAGTTTTAAGAGTGGATGGGGGTGGGGCCAGCACTCCATCCCTGCCAAAACTTCTTTTTTGGTGAGGCCCTTTGCAAATGGCCAGAGCGTTGCAACAAAATATTCAGAGAGAGTGGGGATGGAGTATTGGCCCCACCCCCTCCCCACTCACTATGAATTGAATTGAATATTTATTGTATCAGCAATTTGCTATAACAAAGCACAACGTTACATCAGTAAAATGATATATGTATACAAGAATAAAACACAATTAAAACATACTAACAGGTGTATGTAGAAGAAATAATTTTAAAAGGGGACAAATGCATGGGCCAGGATACACAAATCCTTCCAGCTGGAGGCAATTGCTAGTATTCTCACTTCAACCACATCAAACTACTCTCAACCTTTTTTCAAGTAATGATAGGAATAACGCTATAGGTTTAATTACCTTCAACTTTGAAGCAATAAGCAAACTTTGCATTTTGGTTTCTGAGGATAACATTTTTCCCTCAAACAAGGGATCTATCCATACTTCTCTTAGATCCTTATATAGAGGACAGTCAAAGATCACATGCGTAAGTGAGTCTAATTTATCAACACAGGCTTTACAAAATCTAAGGTCATACGGAATACCTTCTTGCCTGCCTCTCACAATAGCTGTGTCAAACAGCTCAAAGTGTAGCATTGTTATCATTCTGCGTTGTCTAGGTACCTCTAACAGTGTAAGATAACTTTCTAATATAACTACTTGTTTGATCGCAGGATATAGGGGAGCAGTTTTAATTTCCTGCAGAGTGTCCAGATTCATTTTGTAAGCCAAGACCCTAAAGTTCTCATTAATATCCCTTTTGGACATTGTGTGGATAGGAATAGCATCCAGGGCCCTAGGGAGATTAGTTTCAATCACCAACATCTTAATCTTCCTCAACCATTTGTATTGCGAAGCTCCCATATGATCTTTTTGCTCACAATAACATAGAGACACCAGAGGGGAAACTCTCCCTTGGGTGATCTTCAGCCAAAAGCATAGGAGTCTAGTGTTAAGTAGCGAAAGCACCGATTGTGATCCTGTCTCGGCTCTCAGCATAGCCATTGGGGTCGATTTAGGGACCCCCAGGATGTTCCTCAGAAAAGTATTTGGGGGGAGTCTCCATCTTCTTTGTATAGCCTAGTGCAGTTATTAAACCCCCCCCCCCATATAGCAATTGTGGGAGGACTTTTAGTCTAAAGATGCTGAGAAGCTGCTCAAAAGGGGCCACAGGTGCTCCATAATATAATTTGCACATGCCTCTAACGTTTGAAAAGCTTTTGCTATTAGTTTCTCATTGTTATTTTTCCAGGATCTGGAGGCTGTAAAAATAACCCCCAAATAATTGTACTAGGCTACTGAGACTATCTCATGAAACCCAATTCTCCATCTATATCTGGGGCTAGTAGTACCGAAACTCATTACTTTGGACTTACTGATATCAACCTCCATAGACTTCTGTAAGCAGAAACTATTCAGAGCATCTAAACATTGTTGCAATCCTTGCTTGGTTTGAGAAAGCAACACAATGTCATCCGCGTACAAGATAATAGAAATTGCCCGATCTTTAATCCACGAAGGGGTAAGATTTGCTGCCGAAATTAGATGAACCAGATCATCTATAAAAAGATTAAATAGTATTGGAGCAAGTAAACAACCTTGTTGGACACCTTGTTGCTGGGGAAAAAATCTATTTGTTGAACCAATAGAGTCCATTCTCACCGCTGCCCTATTTCTTTCATGCAATTTAATTAGTAGATTTAACAACTGTTTTGGCAATCCCATTTTGGCAAGCTTACGCCACAATAAATTCCTAGGGGCAGAGTCAAACGCCTTTAGCGACAATAAAGGCGAAAAATAATTTTCCCCCTCTAATGTGCACATATTTGTTGACCACATGGGTCAGAATAAAACAATTATCCATGGTCGATCTTTTTTTACAAAAACCCGCCTGCTCCTCAGCGAGTTTATGTATTGATCAACCCATTGTTCTAAGGTCATGAGGAGCACTCAGATATACAATTTGCTGACTATGGAGAGCAAACTAATCAGTCTATAACTTGCCGGATTTCTCACATCACCCTTCTTAAATATAGGTATAATTAATGCCTCTAAACCAGCTTTCAGGGATGATTGAGGTATGATTTATTGCTGTAAACCACTTGACGAACAAAGGAGTCCACCAGGTAAGAAAATTTGTAAAAATCTCGGGAGGCAATTTATCGACACCAGATGCTTTCCCTGTTTTTAATTTATTTATGGCATTAGCTATTACCTCCACTTCTGTTAGTAGGAGGAGCATACAGATATCGAACTCATTTTTAAATTCCACCTTTATAACATCAGGGTCCTGAGGAGCAGTAACGGCATGTGGCTTCTCGTACAAAGCCGAGAAAAAAGAGACCCATTGATCTTCCGAGATCTGCAATTCATTAATGGGAACTCTCCTACGAGTTGAACAGTTGATCAGTCTCCAAAATTTGGAGGAGTCTCGGAGTCTAGGAGCCACTTGCAAATCAGCTCAAATTTGCAAAGTCCTAATTTTTCTTTTATTCCTCAATAAGTTGTGATACTCCCTCCTCCTATTAACATATGTAATCCAATCAGTCTTTAATCAAAGCCTTCACCAGACTCTAAGTGCAGTAAGCTCTTTCTTGGCCTGTAATCCTGATCATACCAAGAACTAGACCCCGTCCTCATCCGTGATGGATAAACCGGGACTACTAGACTAAACATTGGAGTCAGCTTCTCAAACATGCTCAGGATCCCATTGTTGATCTCAGCAAAATCATCCAACTGTAACAGAGTAGATCGGCCCTCCAACCAATCCTGGGAGAGTAAGAGATTCACTACGTCTAAGGCCATTGTGGGTGACCACTTGATAGGGATACAACTACGGAAAAGGGGTGGGCCAGAGAGAACAAGAGAAGGTTCCGCCTCAAGTTTGGTCACATCAACCATCAAGGGATAATGATATCCCTCAGGCCTGTTCAAGATCTTAAAGTCTCTGATATAAGGGAAACTGGACCAATGAGTTAGGATGTAGTCTCAAGTACTAGATCAAAGTATGGAGTCGAAAGTAAAATCTCCAACCAGAACTGAAAGGGTACGCCCATTAAGGACAACTAATCCCTGATTGGAAATTATCTTTAATAGATTCTTCCCATGATTATTTACAGATAGATCTGAAGCACTTCGTGAGGGTATCCTCAACCGTGACTGCAGTGTCTGATTAAGCATATCTGAATCTAGGGCCGCTATTCTTGCATTAAAATCTCCCAGAAGCAAAAAAGAAACACATTAAAGGATTTCATTATTAAACCTATGAAATCATTCAGTTTCTCCCATATTTGGGAGTCATAAAACATAGATGTTTTGGAGGGAATATAGATATTAATTATAATAAATGTGCCCATGGACAGAGATCTAAAACTTAAGGCTAGACAGTTATCCATCATTGTAGTAATAGTTTCGACTTTAACCAATCTTGTAGAAATCAGGATAGCCACCTCTCCTGAAAGTCTACCTCTTTTCACTCGTCTGTTTCCCGGCACCGTGAACAACAGGAACCCATCTATCTGCAGGGCATCCCCCTCCTCTAAAGAGAGCCAGGTTTCCTGCAGACAGACAACCTCAAAGGTGGCTATGAACTCTCTCCAGTTCTCATCCCAAAGCTTGCTCTTAATTCCCTCTGTGTTCCAAGAGATACACTGCAGCTTTGGTCCCTGTGACTGTCATACAGGGGGGTCCAAAACTGGAGTGAAACTAATAGGAGAGGTGGAGTTAACCACCACTGAGTGATCCATCTGTTTTTGTTCAAAAGAATCTCGCAGATTCGCCTTAGGCAGAAGAGCTGCTGTATACACTACAGTGTTATTAAGTGAAGACACATCGGAGCAAAAACTCTCTGATACAGATTCCTCCTTATCTAACTCTACCTCTACAGACTGATCTATTAGTTCTAAGTCCTGCCATTCCTTATCTAAGACCTTCAATGAATCGGTTAAGCCCGTCATATCCAGAGTTTGCCATTCATGGGAAGTTTCTCTTTGGTTAGCCCCAAACTGGCGCAAATAATCTTCTAAATCATAACAGGTAAAAATAGCCCTTGCAAGTGAGTTTTCCACACTTTGGATAAATATTCCTTTAAATTTCAGCCGGCTCCTCGCTGTCCAGATCTTCTCTGATCATCTTAAGCAGTTAAAAACCAATTCCCATCTAATAAACCACCCATTATCTATAAGGGCCTTAAAACCTCGAATGTCCGAGAGCTCTAATCTAACCTCCATTGTTTCACAAATGAAATCTGTGAATTTCTTCTCGTCCATTGATCTCGCTTTTAAAAATTTAAATCTCTTATTTTTATTAAAATTAAATATTATAGCTGGGGCCCACCTCTCTTTTGTCTCTTGAGGCCATATTTCCAGATTTACATCTTTCTTCTCCATGGGGGGACCAAGAGGTTCAACAACTCCCTTCGGCCCTACATTTGCTACTTGTTTGTTACAAGCCAAATTTAGTTTACCCTTAGGGGTACTTGTATCCCTCTTTTCTACCAAAGATGCCCTAGACCTTGCTTTCTTGCTTGAATGATAACCAGTTGCATGTTCTTTAGAATGGAACTGATCATTACCCATCGTGGATCTACCGTTACCCCAGCAGTCGGAGCCTATATCAGCAGAAGTCTGAGTAGCTACATCCCTTCTAGAGTCAATTACAGGGTCTGCTGGATTTAATTTAGTGGAAAATGTGTTAAATTCTAACCATAGTCCCCCCATTAACACTTTCAAAGAAAAAATTAAATCATAAAATTTAAACAATTTTTCCTCCATCTCCTTATATTGTGTATCTAGGTCCAATTCTAACCTTATGTTCAGATCCTCAAACTTCTGATTAAGCGTTCTAAAATGCTGTTCAATGTAGGGACAATGAGAACAAGGTCCTACTAGAGGCTTATCTGAAAAAGGTAAGAACGGGGAGGCTTCTGGGCACAAAGCAGAACTGCTCTCCTTAAGATTGGAACTATCGCTTTGTTCCTTAGATGCTGAGAAAAAATTAGCCAATTTAGATTGTATCAAAGAGGGGGCTCCCATCCCACTATGATCTTTCTCTGCTAAATCTATTTTCTCTGCCAACGATAGGGGGCCACTCAGAACCCGCGATCTCAGCTTCATTTTCAAACTAACTGGTGCCCCCTTTCCACAGTGAACTCAACACTTTATAGTAGCCGACAGAATGGAGTAAAAGAACACAATGAGAATACTAAGACTGAGGCTCCCGAGTTTGGTTAATGTGCAAGCAAAAAGTTGGGGCCATCAAGCAAAGTTATAAACAAAGAGAAGGAAACAAAATATTCCAAAATAAGACTGGAGAGAACTAAATTCTCTGGCAACCTCCAGTCCCACACCCAAGGCCACGTGCACAAGGGCATGCAGACTCCTTCAAGTTCTATGTCCACAGGAGGGCAGTACAGCACAGAAGGTACTACAACTTCCACAGCCCCCTGTTGTCACTGGCCCACTATCACCAGTCCACAGGAGGATCACTGAACTCACTCAAAATCTCAGTCAGCAGGGAACCTCCTGCTGGTTTCCTCTGCGCTGTTAACTAACACCATAGCGGGCATATCCAGGAAGAATAGGCACACACCTTTGCCACCTGGTCTCACGCCTCTGAGTGGCGTGAGTCAATCACAGCTGAACTCTACAATCCTGGCTCTCCCAGTCTCTCTAATTTGTTGGGCTTAGCTTTGTATCTCCTGGTGGCTCAACAGGCCTGCCACTGCAGTTCACCTATAAGCAGGAACCTGTGTTTACCTCTGACGTTGCAACTCTCAGCCAGATTCCTCAAGGTCGCAGATCTGGCGAAGTCTCCACCGCCTGTACACAATCTTTCACAGCAGACTCCTCACGCACCTCTCGGGATACCAGCCGCAACAGATCAGAGGGGGGTACCAAAGCCAATGACAGCCCCACCAACGGCCAACGCCCTTTGGTGTTGCCCTTTGGCTGATGTCCAAGGGCTGACGCTGGAGGGCATCAAGCCCTGGTAATATACCTGAGTGAGGGGGGAGGGGAAGCTCCAGTGAGTGGCAGGCAGCTGTTCCAATCCTCCAACCTTCCCCAGCAACAGCACTCCACCCACTCACTGTGAAAATTTCCTAGCAAACCCCAGGCCACTTTCAAATTGCTGCCTCAAAGTCCAGGGCCTGGGATCACCTGAGCCCCCTTGTTCCATAGTATCTATGCCCCTGTGCATGCAAACACACACACACACACACACACACACTTTTATGCATACTGAGATTTAGCTCCTATTGAACTTAACTCTTATTGAACTCCTTTAGAGTCACCACTATGGAGTCATATGAGGCGGAAATCCAAATCAGCAGGGGGAGGATGGGGAGCAGCAAGTAGGCTTTGGGTCCAGAGAGCCATAAATCTTTGACCTCCATGATCATCAGGCTTGACTTGGTCATAAACGTCTCCTCCATGGGGCCATATGAGGGTATGTCACAGGTTCATCAGACTGTATTTCAAAGTCCTTCTGAATTTCAATATAGCCTCACATTACTAATTAAATCTAAAGCTCATAAAAGCTGTGAAGGTCTGTTCGTTGATCGTGTTTCTCTAGGCAAGCTTTCCAGTCAAAGCTGTAGGTTGCTTCTTTGGTTCTAGTATTTACTCTCCTTGAGTACATCAAATCTAATAAAATTGGAGTAACTCAGTCTTAGATACTTCCCTTGTTCAAGCTGTATTGTACTGCGCTTCTAAGAAAAGGTTGATAATGTTGTCTAATTATATTGCTTGCTCACTAAATACTTTATTTAAAAAACCAAACAGTTCCATGCTGTTTTTCCTCTAACAAACAGCACCCACCCTGTATTTTACATAACTATTATTCCAATCAATATCTAAATAATTAAACCTAAGTAATCAAGTCCCATGATCATTGTTCTAGACTTTCTGTAAATCACCTTGAGATATCTTGGCTTGATAAAGCACTGGGTAAGATGAAGCTGTTGTTGGTCTTTATCTTCGCAGATACTTCCAGCTTACTTTCCTAGCTCCTCTTATCAGACTTCATTTAATTTTTACTCACACTTTCTGCGTTGTGCTTATTGCTCTACATCAAGTATGGGGAACCTTTTCTGTCCTGGGAGGCCACATTGAAAATTAGTATGAGCTCCGAAGGCCACATAGAGGTTGGTGGCAGGGGTGCTTAATGGATGTATTCAAGAAAAAGAGGGTCCAGATCATGGATCTGTTCCGTGGATCTGTCCCCTACCCTTGTGTGCCTGCCCTCCTCTCTGCCCCATTATCCTGAGCTGAGTTTTTCAGTGCTTGAGAGTAGAGACTGGATCTAGGGGCCAGATCCAGGCACTGGAAAGGGGCCACATCGAATCTTGCTGTGGGCCACAGTTGGCCCCTGGGCCTGAGGTTTCCCACCCCTGCTCTACAAAATGCGTATATGCCTTCTTTATTAATATCACGCCTCATCAATACTGCTGCTATTTCTCTTCCTGCTTTATTTTGCCTATTTACTAAACCCTATCTCACAGACTTTATGACCAAATAATTATTATTAGTTATATCTTGCCACATAAGACAAATGATGCTTTCTAGGGATGGGTGAACAGAACAGAGTTCGAAAATTCGGTTCGGTTCGGTTTGAAATTCGAGTTCAGTTTGGAAGTTCAGTTTGGTTGACCGAACACACCGAGTTCGGTCGAATTCCAAACTTCCGAACCAAGTTTGGCCATTCAAAACCAGTTTTTTTGGTGTGTGTTGCCACTAGGGATGGGCGAACAGAACAGAGTTCAGAAATTCGGTTTGGTTCGGTTTGGTATTCGATTTCAGTTCAGAAGTTTCGTTCGGTCAACCGAACAGACCGAGTTCGGTCTGAACTCTGAACTGCCGAACCGCGTTCGCCCATCCCTAATTCTTGCAAAAGGTACTTGAGGTGGAAGACCACTTGCTATGTTGTGTTAATTTAGCTTTTCTTGGAGGAGGGACGGGTTAGGGAAGGAAGGGATTACATCTGCCTTTTCATTACTACTTTACCTAAGGCTGCAGTCCTCATGCCGTATACTCTGGAAGCCTCACTAACTTCAATGGGACTCCTTCAGAGTAAGAAGTCTGAGAATTATGGCTTGTGTGTGGCAAATGTAATTTTCTTAGTTCTATTTCCGCTACTCACATTGTAATAAATATGGGATATCTAAATAAGAAGTGCCTTTGGATTCTTCTCCTTAAGATTCAAAAAGACCAGCACTATGGAATCCCATTGGTCTCCTATCTAAGGACACAGAATCCTGAGCAGTTTTCTTGACCATGCAGCCACCTGGGAGCTGACTAGAAACCCAGGCTTGGTGAAGCCTTGGTGCTGTGCAACTTACAGCTGTCTAACATCCACAGGCCTCTGATTGACTGGTCAAACTGCTGTCCTGAGTTACCGACTATAGCTACTTCTTGTAACCTTGACATGAAACAGGAAGTGTCTGGACAACATAATGGGTAGCTAGTCAGATTATGCTGTTTCCTGTGCTCCAGCCTTGTCCTTGCTTTGACCCATCCTTGGACCCTGCCTTCTGAGCCCTAACCTGATCATGACAGAAAACCCAGCTCTAGACTCAGCTCTGGTTTTCCAGCTCCTGAATTTTGGTTAGTGATTTGGCTTGGTTCTTCATTTTCTGGATCTTGACCTGGCAGGCCTCCATGACTATGGGCATTTTTAAATTAGGTGCTACCACACATGGCCACCCAGAAGCCACTCATCCAACCACGCTTCTGAAGATGGTGAGGGGGGATGTGCACTCCTGTGAGCCCCTCAGCACTCACTCATGGCCACTCAGCACACTGCCAAGCAATCCAAAGTGCGCTGTGTGGAGCAAGCCAAAAAAGTGCGTGGCAACATGTGCCACATATGAACTGGGGCAGCCACTGACACCAGCAGACAGGTCCCCCACTCCACCCTACCAGTAGATACTGTGGGTGGAGGACACAGCTTTTGATTGTGAGCACGGTTCCCCAGCGCTCACAGCTGAGACATGCCCATTTCAAAGCCCACTGTCCAGCACACTTCCCCATCCCAAATGGTCCATGGCTGGGGGAGTGTGTGGCAGCTGCCATGGTAGTCACCTATTAGAATCCCTCCCAACTCACTCTACCTGAGTGGCTGTCTGTAGCCACAAACACACATACACACACACATATGCGGTCACCGCCTTGCCTGTTTAAAAACACCCAGTGACTTCAGTTTGTACCTTGTTACTGACTTGACTTCTGCCCTTCCAGCTCTGACCTTGCTTTGACTACTGGAGAGACCCAGTAGATATAGTGTACCTGGATTTCCAGAAAGCATTTGATAAGGTTCCTCATGTGAGACTCTAGAGAAAATTAAAAAGTCATGGGGTATAGGAGGTAGTGTCTTACTATGGATCAGAAACTGGTTGAAAGATAGAAAGCAAAGGGTAGGACTAAATGGTCAGTTTTCACAATGGAGAGATTTCATCAACTGAGCTCGTCTCATCAACTGTCTCTCTGACATCTCTACCTGGATGTCTCAACGTCAGCTCAAACTCAACATGGCTAAAACTGAACTCCTTATCTTCCCTCCTCATCCTTCCTCTCCTTCCTCACTGTCAATAACTATTGATGGAGTCACCATCCTGCCTGTCCCCCAAGCCCATAGCCTAGGCTTCATCTTTGACTCAGCCCTTTCTTTTAAACCCTACATTGACTCTGTTGCTAAAT
>QEPC01011654.1:237957-256271 GCA_003113815.1 Sphenodon punctatus
GGTTTAAGTTTCATTTCAGTACAAAACTGAAATGAAACTTAAAGCAATCTAATAATCCTACTCAACGCCTGCTGTTCAGGAATAGTGACTAGCTCAGAAGGTGTTGGGAAGGGGGGAGGCAGATAGTTTCATTTCTTGCAAGCCTCTCCACCCCTGGTGCCTGGAAGTCTGCTCCTCAGTGACTAGTACTACCCCTCCCTCACCTTACAGTGAACCTTTTTTTGCCACCCGAACTCACCCGGACGCGATCCGAACTGACCGAACTGTTCGGCCATTTCGCTGTTTGATGTTCGGTTCTGTTCGGTGTATTCATGTTCGGGTTTGTGTTTGCTCATCCGAACAGGCTGAGTTCGGGCCGAACTCTGAACTTCCGAACTGCATTTGCCCATTCCTATCAACGAGATTCTGGGATCATCATTCCAGTCACTGGGGGCTGCATTCCATTCCACTGCATCCAGAAGTCCAGTGCCTGCCCCCCCCCACCAGCCTACTCCTCTGCACCCACCCACATATGCCTGCTGAAGCTGCTGAAAAAAATCCTCTCCGACCACCAGCTCTCGCTGCCTGCTGCCCAGTGCCCGCTGCTAAGGAGACTGTCTCTCTTTCTCTCTGACACACCCACACAGACACAAGCCCTGACCCTCCTGGGGGGCTGTCTGCAAGTTGAGACCCTGCTGCTGCCTGACACATCTTTGGGTTAATACCTTAACTATGCTACATGTGGTGCCAAGTGCTGCTGGTAGGAATCAAGAAGCTGTATGAGATTCTGCCACCTGCCAGCCAGAACTTCAGCAGAGAGGGATAAAAGATTCAACAGTTAAAAAAAAGCTCATAACAATAACAACAAATATAACTTTTATTAACAAAACAACAACAACAACATTATAAAACAAAAACCAAACATTTTAAACTAGAAAGGAAACTTATCTACTCAGTCTTTGGGTCTGGCCTCTGGAACTTGGGGGAAAGGCAGAAGGGGTGCATGGGAGCTAGGGGCATCACACCCACCGGCATTTGATAGCCGTGTTGGATGGCATATTCAACAGCCCTTGCCACGGCTGCCTGCCACTTGGAGACCGACTGGCGGAAGAGTTCCAGGTCGGCCATCTCGGCGGAGACATACTTGGAGACGTACTGCAAGTATGCCTCCACCTTCTTTTCACGTACCTCGACCACCTGGAACCATTCCACCAATTGGTTCTCCATGGTGGCTGCTTGCTGCTGTAGGCCAGCCACAAAGTCCCGGGTGGGCCTCTCCACCTCGGCCCAAAAGGCCCTTGCCGCTGCAGACTCCTGGGGCCCACGGGGCTACACATCAGAGCTGGAGGAGGGGGGAAGGGATTTGATGGCATGTCTTTTGGGTTGCCTTCCCCACCTTCTTCTGGCGCTAATGCTCCAGCTCCACGGCCACACCAGAGTCCTGCAGCCTAGTCACCTTCTGGCCATGGAGCTTCTCAATATGGGCGATTAGCCCCAATGTGATCCCCTCTCTCTGCCTCCTGAATTTTTTGAAGCAGATCTAAAGAACATGGAACATGAGAAGTGCCATACTGCATCAGACCAATGGTCTGTGTCAAGCCCTGCCTGCATTCTGTCTCCACAAGTGGGTGGGTGACCAATCTCTCTCTGCAGGGGACTTCCGTTCCTAACAGGTCATAGGGCAATCCATTCCCTGTTGTTCCAGCCCCCGTGCCTTACCTTGCAGATGGTGTATTTGTCACCATTCTCATAAAACCACCAGACATCGGACCGGCATTTACGCAGTGGCACTGGCGACCTCCACCTTGGTGTCCTCCTGCGCCTAGCACAGGATTCCTCCTCATCCTCACCCTATCTGAAACAGGAACACATAAATAAGTTAACAACACCTAAGTAATATCATGCATTTATGATGATGCCTCTAGTCCTCCCTCCTTGGGGTGCTAGGGATGGCAACCAGAGACAGTGACCCTGGCTGTCATGTGCAAATCCTGCCCTCCTTGGGGTGCTAGTAGTAATGGCAACTGGAAAGACCCTTGCTGGCATGTGCAAATCCTGACCTCCTTGGGGTGCTCGGGGATACTAGGGATGGCAAATGGAGAGACCCTTGCTGGCATGTGCAAATCCTGCCCTTCTTTGGGTGCTAGGGATGGCAATGGAGAAACCCTGGCTGGCACATGCAAAATCCTGCCCTCCCTGGGGTGCTAGGGATGGCAACTGGAAAGACCCTGGCTGGCACGTGCAAATCCTGCCCTTATTTGGGGGTGCTAGGTAGGGATGGCAACTGGAGAGTAGAGACCCTTTCTAGCCTGGCACATGTTTGGGTGGGGGTGCTCGTGCTCATTCCTGACTGCTGGAAGAGCCCCCCACAGTAACCTTTCTCTCTGTGACAGACATCCACTGCCACCTGCTGATCCCCACTGTTTATGCCTGACTGCCCGCCACCCACGCACCCACCTGCATGTCAGTGAGATCTCTCTAAAGGATAGTATTCTTCTTATCTCAAAGTAAAAAAAAAGTTTACAAACCTGGCAGGAGTGGCAGCACCTCCTGTGCCCAGCTCTTGCTCCTCCTCCACTATCAAAGGTGCTGTAGTGGCCGCAGCAGCAACCTCTTCCTCCTCCTCCATCACCAGCTCTGGGAGCACCACCTTGGCCCCCCGGCATTTAATCAGAACAGTCTTCTTCATTATTATTTTTTCAAAACACCAGCCAAACACTCAGTCACCACCAACTCACCAACCAGCCAAACCAACACAGTCAACTAACACACAGTCAAACACAGCCAAAACACACAAAACAAACCCAAATAGCCAGCCAGCCACACCACACACACTCTCTTGCCACACAAGCTCCGCACACACTCGAATTTCCAGTTTCCGGCTTCCAACGCAATCACGGGACCACGCGATAACTAGGCCGATACTGAAACTGAAACTGATCTCCGAACGGCCAAACCAAATGCCACCGAACCGAACAACTGAATCCGAACTCGGATCCCAGACCGAACGACCATACCCGAACTCAGCAGCCAAACCGAATTACCAAACGACCGAACCACGACCTGCTCACCCATCTCTATGTGGAGCAACACAAAAGTCTGACAGACACATTCACTGGCCAAACACATTACTGCATGCTTCTACCTTTCCAGGACCAATTGGTAGTGACTTGAGGCGGGCATAGGGGTGACCCTGAGGCAGGCATAAGGGACATAACTGGGACTTTTGGGATAGCATCCCAGCAATCAGGAGACATAGTTTATACATCCAGGCTCGCCAATTATCATCACAATCATATCCTGCAGCACTGTGACAGAGGACATAAGAGCATCTCTATTGACTCTTTCCTAAACAGATGGATCTGATTTCCCAGTAACAAGTGGGGGAGAGATGTTGGGATGGTCACAGCACAGAATGAGGATATTTAGTTGACCTTTCTGCTGGCCAACTGGCATCACAAACAGATCTTATACCACAGTGACATGTAAGATAATCCCTGGCATAGGCTCCTTCTCTGCACATACTGTGCAGGCATATAAAATTGGTACCCTTTATAACATCTTTCTGATATTTGGCAGAGGTGATTGTGAAAGTGTGATATACAGCCCTGCCAAATTTCATGTACACTGGTTGGACTACAAAGTTGTTACAGTCAGACATAAATGTATATGTTAATTGCTTATACCACCAGGACCCTTTATCCAATCCTTCTGAAAGTTGGTAGAGATAGTAAATATGGGAAGGGGTATAAACTTGCCAAGTGTCATCTACATTATATGTGAGGCAAAGAAGTTACAGCTAAGAATTTTTCAAAGAAATTAATTCAACTGCTTCTAAAATTGGATTCCCTTATTCAATCTTTTTGAAATCTGGTACACTGAATGCCTTCCATTGGAGGTATATGCACCCCAGGTTTCAGCCACATATAGTGAACAGCAAAAATGTTACAGCTGAAATTTGTTTTCCATTGAAACCAATGGAAAACAAAAACCAAAGCAAAAATGAAAACAACAATTTGATATTTATGAAAAACAAAACAACAGATTTAAATAAAGAAAATGAAAAATGAAAATGACATGGGCCCCCGGTGCACACCTCTAGAGTCCTTCAATAACATAAGAAGAGAAAAAGATTAACACAGGTGAACTTCAATATTGTTCTAGTGCCACCTTGAATCAAAGCAAAAGATTGATCCTAGAGATAAACTGATAGTACAAAGAAGGTTTTGGAATTCATGACATGTCTTCCCAGGCAAGAGAGGATATTGTGACAACAGTTTTTACTTGAACAGGAGGGTTAGTAACCTCTCAAGATCAAAAGTGTCTTAGTTTGTAGGGAACTTTATATTAGGATGAAGAAAGTCATGGCTGAAAGAGACTTTATTGTCTTTTAATGGTCAACAGATTAGAATTTATACACAGAAGATAGATGAGGTTTGTAATGGCCCCAACAGGCCAAGATAAAGAGCAGAGGGAGTGAACGTATGAAAAGGAAGAGTGTCTAGACACAAAAGAGAAATAATATTTCTTACTAACAAATGCAAGAGGAAAAAGGGGGGAAGGGGGACAAATCAGCACAGGATAAGCATGTCTTGCAAATGCTATGAGCATATGTAACAAGAGTGCAGAATTAAAAACATATGTTGAGGGAGAACTATGATTTAATTGGAACATCAGGGACTTGTTTAAACTGAGCTATCAACAGGAGATTAAATTACCAGGGTTCAAAGTTTGCCAAGGAGCTAGGTAATACAAAAGCAGGAGGTTGGGTAGTAATATAGCTTGGGAGAAAGTCAAACTTACAGTGCAGGAAAGGGCATTAGGCTGACACAACAAGACCCATTTGGAGTGAAATGAAGAATTAGGTATGGAAATGTTTGCTCCCTAGATATTGCCAAAGACCTTCTGGCTGGAGAGGATGAGAAGGCATGTCAGGAAATGTTTTTGCAGATGAAGGAAGTCTGTCACAATGTCAGTGTAGTGGTCATGTTGGGGGTTCAATTACCTAGTTATTGACTGGAAAGGCATTAGTAGTAAAACTTGGGAAGGAAATGTGACCATTGAGGTTGCTCAGGATTGCTTCCTTTTGCAGAGTTTGTGGAACAGCAAGTCAGGCCAAAGGCTAGGATATTCCAGACCTGATGACAGATAATAAAACAAGCATAAGAGTTAAAGTTACCGAGCATGGAAGGTTTAAAGGTCATGATAAGAGCTGAAACAAACATTTGAAAACTGAGCAACCCATCAAATTGACCCTATTTGAACCAAACATGGCAAAGTAGGTAACAACTGATACCCATTTCTATTCCTTCAGGTTCTTGTTTTTTTCGGATTGTTTATTTTGTTTGTTTTTGGCCATTTCAGTATTTTGATTACATTGTTTTGACCATATTAGCACTATTATGCTTCCACAATTACTGAAAATGGTGTAACCAAAATACTAACATGGCTATGAAAAAGTTAAAGAATACTGACACAAATTCAATAATGATGGGGGGAATATATAGGGAATTATTTTAAATAGTCTGTTTGTTTGTTTATTTATTGTTTACAGCATTGGCTTTCACCATAGCCAGATAAAGAAATATTACAAAATAGATACAGTACAAAAATACAATATTGACAAATAACCACATATATGACCAGCATATATAAATAGGTCAATAGTACCTATTCAATTAATAACAGTACGTCCATAATTTGCTTATCGAACCAACTCGTGTAAGTGAAATAAAGATCAAATATTAAAATCATGCATTGACAGTCCTTGTTCCAATCATATATAAGCGAGAGCCACCAGATTTATAATATGAACCAATTCATTTAAAAATATGAGACAATTCAGAATATTTATTCCCAACATGAGTAGCCCTTTTCAGAATTAGTCTTTTTGAAGTTTGCATTGAGCAGAATTCCGTCCATATTACTAAATCAAATCAAATTTTATTCGGCACCGACTTTCGTCATGGCCAGACAAATACACACATACAAACGAAGTAACATACACTATAAACATATAGCACACAAATTCTAGTCCATATACACCCATATGGACAATTCCAAGACAATTGATGGCATTTGATAACATATCTTAACACCATAACTAAACATACTACACAGCAGCAGTAAAATATCAATATGGTAGGTAAAAGACCCTCAACAGTTATTAAAGCCAAGGCCTACTAAACAAATAGCATCCATATATTAACATCTGACAAAATAGTATTCAATGACATAGGAAGCATCCTGGTCAAAAGAGACCAATGCCTTGCCAGAAGCCCATATCCCCTATTTGGTACCCAAACCAGGCATTCCAAGCTGGTATTTACTGAGATTACCCCTTTTTGATAGGTGCATAAATATTTTTGTCCTCCTTTTTTCTAGCAGGAGAAGAAATGATGCAACAGCAAATAGATCATCAGACTGTGTCAAATTCGCCAAATATACAAAGAGATCCCTATAACTAAACTTCCTATCCGCTAACACCGGAACCAACCAAGTCTCCCTCAAATGGATATAGTAGGGGCATCTAATAAGGATATGATCCCATGATTCAACTTCTGACAAGGAACAGTGACACTTACGCTCATCATAGGGAATCTTAGCAAACCTGCCCTCCACCACTGCAGACTGCATCATCCCAAATCGAAATAGGGTATAATAGCGCCTCAGATGTTTATTGCTCAGGACATCCAAATAGAGTTCTCTCCTAAAGAGAATCTTACTAACAGCCAGCAGCGGAGCAACCTTCCATGTCCCTAGCATCGCCAGATCTTCCTGCATTGCTATATCCCTAGACCTCTGTGCAATGATACTTTTCATGTAGGGGATTGACTGTCCCTGGAAGCATTGAAGTGAAAAACCCAACTGGCTTAGCAACCCCACCAAATGCCCCAGCCATGGATATACCTGATTACCCTCATGCTTCAACTTTTCCCCCAAACACAGCAACTGTAGGGAGTCCGGAGAGGCACCCAAAATCCTAAGCCAATATCTCAAAAACACCAGCCTACAATGGTGCTTAATTGGCAGCACTCCCAACTCTGCCCGAATAACTGCACCCGGTGTGCTCATCCCTACCCCAAGGATCCCTCTAAGAAAGCAGTTTTGGACCCTCTCTAAGGCCAACCATTCCTTATTTATAACAATTTCCGCACCATATATTAACATCGGATGTACTTTGGCCTGAAAAGCCTTTACAATCATGGAAATAGGCAATCCATATGAGACATTATAAGCTTTCATCATAGCTTTTGCAGCAACTTTAGCCACCCTAACTCTAAGATTGATATGTTGCTGCCAAGTACCCTTTATTGTAAGGCAGATCCCCAAATATGAGAAAACCTTTACTGACTCGAAGGAATAGCCCTGCACTACCCAATTCCGAGAACAGAATCTTCTCCCCAATACCATGACCTTTGATTTACTAGCATTTATTTCAAGGCCATTCACATTGGAGTACTCTATTAGCCTAGATATGGCTAATCTAAGACCTTTTTCAGTCTGAGCAAAGAGGACCAGGTCATCTGCATATTGTAGCCCATACAAGGGATACTCCTGAATCTTGGGGGGATGTATATCACTGCCCTTTAGTGCAGCCACCAAATCAGCCACATAAAGGTTAAATAGGAGGGGTGCCAGGGGACATCCCTGGCGAACACCTCTGTTTATTGGGATTGGAGCACTCCCCAAAGCCGGAGGGCGACCCCTCACCCTGGCCACATTGTTTTCATGGATAGCCTCTATGATGCCTAAAAGAGTAGAGTCTATACCATATCCCCTCAATTTACTCCACAACCTTGCTCTCGGGACAGAGTCAAAGGCCTTTGCATAATCTATGAAAGCCAAAAACAATCTTCCGGATCTAATTCTAACATACTTAGCAGTTAGATGAGTCATTATGAAGACACAATCAGTTATAGATCTTCCAGCCCTAAACCCAAACTGCTCTTGAGGTATCAATCCCTTACTTTCTGCCCACTCCTGCAGATGCTGACAAATAATAGAGGAGAAGAGCTTTCCCACTACCGGCAAGAGACTTATGGGCCTATAGCAGCTCGGATCTTGCCTACTGCCCTTCTTATAAATGGGTAGGATCCAACTCTCCCCCCAACTTCGAGGAACTGAGCCACCCTGCAAAATCATATTGAAAACCCGACACAGAATTAGTGCCCACCACTGAGGTGCTGCCTTCAAAACCTCAGCTGTAAGCCCATCAGGGCCTGGGGCCCTATTATCCTTTAGAGCCATAATCCTTTTAACTAATTCTAATGGGTGCAGCTCAATTGGGGATATAATCACCTCTGGCATATCAGATAGAGTATCCAGAGAAATCCCATCACGGGCTCTATACAGTTCCTCAAAAAACTGCTCCCAAGTGGCGTTGCTAACCCAAGAAGGGCCGGCATCCTGTGACCCCTTGATAATCCCATTCAAACGCTTCCAGAATAATTTACTATCTCCTGTGGATGCTGCTGATGTTATTTCTGCCCACTTTTTTCCATAAAAAAGGGATTTCTTATCTTTAAGGAGGTTTTTATAATCCTTTTTTTGAGCTCGAAACCGATCCCAAACCGGGTCGGATCGTGACTTGATCCATACTTTCTTTAGGGCCAGCAGTTGCTTCTTCATTTCCCTACACTCTCTGTCGTACCACCCAGATTTTGTCTCGAAAGGAGGCCTATAAGAAGTCATAAGGAGATTTTCAAATAGAAACTCCATTATCTCATCAAATTTGTGCCCAATACATACCAAATCCACTTCCTGCAACAGGGAATTACCTAGCTCACATAAGGTACCTGCATAACAAAGAGACTGCATCCTTTGTAGGAGCGTCACTTGATTCCACCTTTTAACAACCAGGACCTTCCTTGTATCGTGCACTAACTTATCTGTATGTAAAAGAGATCTATTTATCCTAATCTGCACTTCTAAGGCCCTATGATCACTTTCAACTCTTACCACAACAGAGAATCTTTTTATATTTCCCCAAGTGATAGCATCTACAAAAATATAGTCAACCGTACTTTGACCCTGAGAATTCTCACAGGTGAAATCCCCATCAGGATCCCCAAGATAACTACCATTCAATGGGGCAAGGTCTAAAGATTGGGTTAAAGCCAACATCTTTTGTCCAAATTCATTACTAATTAAGTCGCAGGATTTCCAGCTATATGCTTGAGCAAGGGCAAAAGGTAGATCTTCAATTTCCCCTCCAATCTCCTGAGTTCTTTTACCAATCCTCGCATTCCAATCCCCCATTAGCACCAAACCCGCCCCTGGAAATTCCTCCTCTACCCTACTGATCTGTTCTTCCAACATGACCCATACATCCTCTTTATAGTATTTAGAAGAGGAAGGTGGAATATAGATGTTAGCTATAACATATTGAACCTTAGATGAAATAACTAGCAAGCCCAATTGGAGCTCTGGTCTAGATGAAGACAGCTCGCGAAATGACCAAGCCGAAGATTCAGCCACTAAAAAGGCCAACCCTCCCGACACACGGCCTTTATTCTTCCATTTCTGACCTCCATGGAGAAGAATACGAAATTTCCCCACTCTCTCCACAAATGCTATACTTGAAGCTGCCAATAACCAAGTTTCCTGGAGGGATATAAAATCAAACCGACTTACATACTCAAGCCAGTCTGAATCCCCCAACTTAGCCCCTAATCCTGCTATATTCCAAGAGATGAATTTAATATCATTCACAACTTCCGTTCTACCCTTCACCTTAGGCAATCTCCCCTCAGCCACCAATCCAAACTCATTCCCTAACAATGAAAAAGCCCCACCCTCATCATGTCATACTTGGTTTAAATCAGTTTGAATCTGCAGCGAGGCCACATCCTGCACCGCCACATTGCTTGTCGGGTTAGACAATTTATTCTCACCTACTATAATTGATTCCCCAAAACCACCCAGTTCAGATCTTTTAACATCTTCTGTAGTTGAGAAACCTACCAAATCCCCCATCTCCGCTGGAGTCAAATATCTGACTAAAGTCAGATCAGCTTGCTCCTCCTTCTGCGGTGCCCCTTCCACGGGAGCAACCAAGGCACTATACTCTATAGTTCCTGAGGTAAGATCTGCACGAAATGCATCCAATTTTTGGATTACACTATCCTGTTCTATAACAGAAAGATCATAAAAGACAGAATGAGCAGAGGTCAGTTGGACAACCCCAGTCCTATCAAATAGGAATTCTCCTAATTCACTGAGCAATAGTTTTTGATCTCCTTGGTTCTTGGCAGAGACCTCAGTCTTCTCTTGGATTCCTTGTCTGACACTCTGATTTGCATCTACCACACCCTCCTCTGGATCTAAATTTCCCAACTGACCCACCTCTGTGACCATCTTAATGTTATCCACTTGGCTGCCTATATTGGTCTGGCATACCACTGAAGCCATTACATGAGATTCTTCCCTTACCTGCTGCCTTATTTCCACTGGGATAGAAACCTCCTGCGTATCCATACTCTCAACCTCAGTGGAAATAACCTGATTACTCGCCAATCCAGTGACAGTCCCACAACCCTCCCTCTGACGACGAACACCCAGGATCTCATTATTTGGGGAAGTCAGGTGCGCACGGAGTGCCAAATCAGTGGGGGGATCACCCCCCCTAATTAGAGTATAAACTCTATCAATAGAAACCCCTTTACGCAGCAGACTTTTCCTGGCTTTAAAGATTTTAATCGGAAGCGCCATGGATTTAAAAAGCACCCTATAGCATGTAAATGTGCTTAAACTTCTCAACCGAGTAACCCCAACTACCTCCCCTGGGCTAACCTTGATTCTCAACAGCAAAGAAAGATTTCGGACAGTATCAGCTACCTCATCCCATCGTGGTATCAGCCCATTGCCCAAAGGCCGGGCTTTAACCCATACAGCATTGGGCAATAAATGGAAGCGATCAGGTACAGGCCTATGTCTATTGCTTGTTATTGACATACCAGACCGTTCTCTATCAGCTAATTGACAGTTTGAACCACCTAAGGGGGCTTTCCTCGAAATTTCATCCTCTGACTTTATACTAGACCGACTGAAATCCAATTTAGATAAGACTTCTGTCAGCTGCTGTCTAATCCATAGAAGTGATTGATTAATATCAGATACACTTGCAAATAAAAGACTAACTGTTTTACTTATCAGATGGCACTGGGCCTTAAGTGCCTCAGTCTCTGCTAAGTCAGAGAAAACATCCGTAGAGCCAGTAGATGGCTGGTCCTTTTTGCAGGAAGGAGATTTCCCATCTCCTTTAGGAGGCTGACAATTCAACTTGCATGTAGCCTGATCATCTGCTTGCTGCAGGCAGTGGAATCTATTTGATAACATCAGGGGAGAAAAGGGGGGGGATCCCACTACTTGAAAAGGGTCTTGTTTGGGGCATTTGGGTCTTGGCAAATCCACAAAGTCCCCAACTGGCGATCCCTCTCCCCTAGCTCTTTTTTCTCCCATCACTGCTCGTTGCTCACTTCCCACCACTAATGGGCAATTGCTTCTTTCCAGACCACACAATTGTACCTTCCCTCAAGAAGGGAGGCCTCTATGCCCCTTATCCCTCTGCTCTATTAGGCAATTATCGCTTAATCCAGGGGACCCAGAAGAACACAACCAGCACCTATCTAACTAGGGGCCCTATAGCAGGGGTCAGTGTATTGACAATTTATAATATTAAATACATAAGGCACCAAAATGAATACAACAATAACTGATAATAATAATAAAATTAATAAAATTAAAAAACAAAATAAAAAAAAAAGAAATTAAAAAATTATGAGCTCCTAGCTCCGGACCGCTCCAAGGGCCGTTCACAAGGGCAGAACCCTTAAGCTCTTGCCCTTGGGCTCGCGCCTGAGGCTCGCGCCCACTAGGGGCTAGTGCATTTAAGGCTGCAGGGCTCCTGGTGCCACCCCCGCTCTGCAACGGCCCGGCTCTTCCCTCCGTCAGGTGAATGAAATTAATAAGGGTCCCGGCAGCAGCTCGGGCGTCCTGCCTCGCTTTCCCTGGTCCACAAGCACACTGGGTTACCGGCTGCTCTTTAAGGCTGCAGGGCTCCTGGCGCCGCCCCCGCTCCGCATCGGCCCGGCTCTTCCCTCCGTCAGGTGAATGAAATTAACAAGGGTCCCGGCAGCAGCTCGGGCGTCCCGCCTCGCTTTCCCTGGTCCACCTACCCACTTATCAAGGAAGGAGCGCCCACTCCCCCGGACGGTCCCACCAATGGTCCCACCAACGGGCGACACCCTTTGGCTGTCGCCCTTCGGCTGACGCCCGCAGGGCCCCAGCCTCTGAATAAGTACCTGGAAACACAGGAGGCAAACCAATCAGGGCTAGGGAGTGCACCAGCACCCTCCTACTCCCAGCAGCTCCTTCCCCCAACTGCTGCAGGGACCGTCCATATTACTATATAAACTACCTAAGAATAAATTGATTCGTACATTTAACTTATCCAGTGCCATCCACAATACACTACCTAATCCATTGATAACAAAATTCAGTTCATATATTTAATAATCCCAATTTCTCTCATTTATGATCAGTATTTAAATCTGTCATAAACACAATATTCTCTTTCTGGTAATAACCTGTTCAAGATTACCATCAGCAATTACTGGATTTGCTCCACTGATCTCAATTTAGCTTTAATCAGTATCCTCCGTTTGATCATCAACCAGAGAAAAGTCGCCATTGCCACAAGTTCCTCCATGGTTGTTAGAGTAAGGAGGAACTTATAGAAATTTTTGGAGTCAAAATCCATTCCTTTCTTTAGCAATGGACGTAGCCAGGTTGCCCTCAAGGTGTAAAAATAGGGTCACCTCAATATTTATTTATTTATTTATTTAATATATTTATATTCCACCCCTCCTGCAAGCATCTCGTGGTGGCTAACAAATTTCAATTAAAACAATTTAAAAAATATTAAAACAATCATAAAAATCTTACAAGAACAGGGAGGACAGAAATTTACAAAAAATAATAAGGAAGGGTAGGGTGATAAAAACCCATTCACCCATCCTCCCACCCTCCCCAAAGGCCTGGGCAAACAGCCAGGTTTTACAAACTCGCCAGATTGTTAAAAGGCTCGGGGCCAGGAGAGCTTCCTCCGGGAGGGAATTCCAAAGGCGCGGTCCGGCCACTGAGAATGCCCTCTCCATTGTGGCCCCCCACTTAACACGGGGGACTGCCAAGAGGGCACCCCCGGCAGACTGATGGAGCCGCTCTGGGGCACGGAGGGCGAGGTGATCCCTGAGGTATGAGGGGCCGAGACCGTGAAGGGCCTTATAAATCAACACCTTGAACCTGGCTCGGCACGCTATTGGCAGCCAGTGCAGAGCCCGGAGCACAGGTGTTATGTGGTCCCGGCGATCCGTCCCCGAAAGGAGGTGGGCCGCCGCATTCTGCACTAGCTGCAGCCTCCGAACCAGGAACAAAGGCAGCCCTATGTAGAGCACGTTGCAGTAGTCCAGCCTCGAGGTGACGAAAGCATGGACGAGGGAGGCCAGGTCTGGGCCAGAGACGTACGGACGCAACCTCTGCACCAGACACAGCTGGTGGAGGTCAGCCTTCGCCACCCCCTCTACCTGCTGCTCCAGTCAGAAATCAGCGTCCAGCACCACCCCCAGACTCCGGACCTTTTGAGCTACAGGAGGGCGAACCCCCCCAATCAGGGAGGTTGACACTTCCCTCACTCTCCCCCACCACCATCACCTCCGTCTTATCAGGGTTGAGCTTCAGTTCAATAGGAGGTGTTCAGTGGACTCGACCTTGTCCAAACTACAAGTTAATCGACATAAATCATAAGCAAGCCGAGCACATCGGCTCTCAGTCACCGCAGACTGAATAAGTTGAAAACGCAAAAGCGTATAACTTCTACAAAGATTTCTGTTTACGATTCTGTCTAAATAGGTCTCATATGAAACCGAGATTTTAATCTGGGCCAGCCAAGACGTGACCTTCCATTGTGCCACTGCTGCAAGATCTTCTTGTTTACCTATATCTTTCACTCTGGCACAAATCTCTCTTTTAATGCCTGCCACGGGTTTCCCTATGAAGTATACAAAAGAGAATTCCATGTTCCTGAGTAGAGACGCAAGATACTGCAGCCAGGGATACACTCTTGGCCACAAATGACTTAGCTCCTCCCTCAAAAATAATGAGGGTAAAGTAAACTCTTGTTGCGATAGCAATATCAATCAAAATCTGATCAAAATTATTTTAGAAAGGCTCAATATAGAGTGAAAACAGACATGACACTAACCACCCTTTAACCACCCTTGGTGGTTGGTCATTTATGCATGTTTCAGGGCTGCATAGGGCACCAATACAGCCCTGCAACATGCATAAATAACCACCAAGGATGGTTAAAGGGTGGTTAGCGTCATGTCTATTTTCACCCATAGAAATCACACCAGTCTCTGCTCTCAGTATTGCCCCTGGCACACTTTTCCCTACTCCCAATAGTCGCAGGAGAAAAAGATTTTAAGTTCTCTCCAATACAGCAACGTTTGGGAAAGGTATGTTGTCCAATCCAAAGGTTGAAGATGCAGGAGCCTTTGCAAGATAGGTTTGCAAAAAGGTGGAAATCGGTCTTCCTTTAGAAATGTGTGCAGGCCTTGTAATGGTCCGAATAACATTTAGGGTTTTATTTGCTCTTTCTTGTATGTGGAGATTCCACGTACCTTGATTAATAAAAGTCATGCCAAGATACGTAAAGGATTTTACCACTGAGAAATATTTTCCGTTAATCTTCCACTTGGTTGGGGTATAGCGCTGGCCTACGATCATGGTTTTAGATTTTTGTGCATTAATCTGCAGTCCATTATTTTGGCAATAAAGACTTAATTTTATGATTAAACGTCACAGACCTATTTTTGTCTGAGAAAGAAGAGCCAAATCGTCCATATATTGTATAACACAGCAGGAGTAATTCCCAATTTTGGGGGCATGAATATTATCAGCCTTCAAATAATTGACTAAATCAGAGCGGTATATGCTAAACAATAAAGGGGCCAATACACAACCCTGTCGTACACCTCTATTAATTCAGATAGGATTGCTCTGTCCACTGTGCCCTCCTCCTTTTACCCTGGCTTCATTATTAGTATGGAGATTTACTAAAAGATTTAGCAATTTTGGGTTCATATGTAAACATTTCTATTTCTCCCATAAATTAGCTCTTGGCACTGAGTCAAAGGCCTTTTTAAGTCTATGAAGGCAATATATATCTTTCCTTTTTTAATTTTGGAATATTTGAACATAACATACGCTAATATAAAACAGTAGTCTATTGTTGACCTTCCACTTCTGAATCAAAACTGCTCTATAGGGATAATACTCAACTCCTCTGTCCATTTCTCGAGATACTCCAAGAGAAATTTTGCATAAATTTTCCCAGTTACCGATAGCAGACTTGTTGGTCTGTAACAAGTGGGTCCTTACAGTCCCCTTTTTTAAAGATTGGGACTATCCAACTTTGTAGCCATGCCTGGGGGATCCTATACTCATCACTAATGTTGCAGGATATTACCGATAAGATAGTGGCCCACCATTTTGGGGCAGCTTGGAGTATTTCCGCTGTTATAAAATCAGGACCAGGTGCCTTATTAGGTTTAAGGGCCAGAATATACTCCTCAATCTTAATTCTGGGGAACTCAAGTGACTGATCCACTAACAGATTCTGACAAGAGGCTTCCTGAGCCACCCTCTTAACCCCAAGCAGATCCTCAGCATAGAGGGCTCCAAAGAACTCCTCCCAGATCTTATTTGGGATTGTACCTTTAACAGAGTTGGAACGTGGTTTTAAAATATAATTCAGGGTGGACAAGAACTGCTTGCTGTTACCTGTGCGCAGGGCTATTATCATTTTCCCCATTGTTTATTATAATAAAATGTTCTTTTTCTTTTCAGCAAATGATTATACTGATTTCTAGCCTGCAAGAATTTATCCCACAACTCCTGGGAAGGGATTTGTGCCCATTTCTTCCTATGCACAATCAGCTGACACTTGGCTACCTTGCAATCCTGATCATACTATTCCTGTTTAAGGTTGGAACCAGTCCCATCCTCCTTAACCCTCACTGTTAAGGATATCTTAAGGTGTTCCATAATAGCAGAGAAGCTATCCAACACTGAGTCAACCTCCTAAGTACTCAATATTATTGTACTTAGCTCTAGAAGTCGCTCAGATCGGCAGAGCTCATAGATCTTACCTATCAATTCTACTGAGGAACATCTTTTAAGCTTCAGGGAATAATGACGGGTTTCTTTTAAGGTTCTATCATTTTTAAGAGGTCTGTGAAAGCTAAAATTAAAACATATCTCATTAAAGAAATCAGAGAGAAAAAGAAAACAGTCAAGGCACTTTCAGATGTCACATTTCCTACATGGCAGACTGGAGGCGAAACATCCCATGCATTCCAGTGGCATCATCCACCTAAACATGGTAGCTGGTCATACATTGGTCTTCTCAAGTCTTCATATTATGTTGATTCACCACTGAGGGCATTTCTGTCCAAACATTGATTCCTGGATGATATCCCAGATTAATGCTCTGTACTGTACTGGGATTTGCTGTGGTCCCTTCCAGGGATCAGCATTTTTACATGGTTCCCATTTGTGGTGTATTGTGAGAGTGGGATTGTGTACATAGAATTCTCGGCCTGGTCACATTTTGACCTGCCTGCTCCAATTATTCCTTTATTTTCCTGCCTTAATCCCAAGCCATTTCAGTTTTTGGTGCTGTGGGGACAGAATGGTACCCGTTCATGAAGCACTGGTTTACAGTGTTGCCTGCTGTCATAACGGAATGGCAAAATGCTCTGTGTCCAAGGAGATACGCCCCACTGATGCATCCCAGCAACACACCATGCTCCATTTCTGTTGGGTGAGGGGACATGCCCAGCAGCATGGCATGCAGCTTAGCATGTCAATAGTGTGCATCTTCCATGTAGGCCAGGGCATGACTACAAGGAAGATGGCAAAGGAAGGATATGAGCTGTGAGGCAGATCCTCCTCACTCTTTGGCTCCTCCTCATCCCTGAGGGAGGAATTGATTCCCAGTTAAGAGTACTCCTACAGATGCAAGTTTATTGTGATGTTCCCCCCCAGACCTCCCACCCGTACAAAAGAAGGGATTGGCATGGCTGTTGGGGAAGATGCCATGGTACAAGACTGTGAGCAGTTAGGAAAGCAGCAACAACTGACAGAAATAGAAAGATACCTCCTATGGTCCCAAGACCTCCCTGGTCTGTCACATAGGAGGCCACTAAGGAAAATTCACTGGTGTGCAACACTGCTGTCTTGGAACATGGGGCAGGTAATGCAGTACTTTAAGGTAGACATGAAGAAGGAAGATGGGATTTAGTTTGTCATTTCTTCTTTTAAAGCTCACTAAGAAAGATTTTTAATATGTTTGTTCTTTTCTACTGTTCATTTTAGCCGCTTGTTTGAATTTGATGTCACTTCAGAAGGCACTGCTGACTTTTTATTTTGATGCAAAGAACTAGTGTAGCTATGAGAATATCGTGTTGGACTGAGACCTGAAAAACTAGAGTTCAAATCCCATTTTAGCCATGAACTCACTGGATTGCCTTGGCCAAGTCACTATTTCTTAACCTCAGTTCTCCATCTGTAAAATGGGAATAATAATGGCCCATCTCACAGGGTTGTTGTGAAGGTGAACTAGATAAATATTGCAAAGTGCTTTGAACACTGAAAATGCTTTGTAAATGATAAATACATTAATTCTTAAATAAAATTAAGACTGGCATGTTTTTATACAAAGGGATGATTTTATCTGTTGCACCAGAAGGATGGACACATCACAAGTGTGTATACAATAGTACTTTAGGACTGCTCCCATGCTGTCTGTGTGGTGCAAGCCTGGTATGAGGGGTTATTTCCAGATAGGGGAGTATCTAGTTCACTGCTCCTTCGCAAGTTTGATACAACACATAGCTCATGAGGATCTGTTTACAGCCTGCCTTGAATTGTTGCAAAAGCTTCTGTGGTTTGGGCCCAGAGGATGGGACGGTGTGGTGTGAGGCCCACTGGCGGATTCATCGGGGGGGGGCTAAGGGGACATCAGCCCCCCCCCATTGGTCAGCCATGGGCTGACATCACAGTTGACCTACCCCCCCATAGTTGCATGCAGCTCGCTTCCCGAGCTGGACAGGGGAAGCACTCGAGTATTTATTTTTTTTAATTTTTATTTTCATAGATTTTTACCCCACCCTTCCTGCCATGCAGCTCGGAAAGGGAAGGCACAGGCATAGACCCCGTTTCCCCACCTCCCGGGTGCCTTGGTAGGAAGTTTGGGCCACGTGGAGCTC
>QEPC01011654.1:278151-297215 GCA_003113815.1 Sphenodon punctatus
GGCGGCGGCCCCAGCGGCAAGCGGCGGCGGCAGTGGTGGTAGCGGCGGCGGTGGCGAGGAGACAAGCCCCCCCCGCACCGGCAGCAAGCAGGTAGGTCCAGGTGTTCTCGATCCCTGCAGGCAGGCTCTGCCTGACTGTGGTAAGCATCTGGCGGCTGCCGAACAGACATTCCAGGCACTTTGGCCCCGCCGTGGGATTGACCGTGGTTCACTGTGGTTGAGCGTGATCTTGTAACGTCTGAAAATACCCAGTGTCTCTCAAAATCAAAGATCACCTAGACTATAATCTCAGATCATTCTCCTTCCAAATTTCTCCATCAGTTTTCATTATTTGCTATTTGTATAATCATCTCCTAATAAAGACATAAGCAATCTAAAACTCCATACCCAAACTGTTTTCATTTATGGAACTGATTGTTTCCTTTCAGTTATTTCATTTACTCCATTATTTGATTATTAATTTGATTATTTAGTTTTTAATACTTTATTAGAAGTTTAACTTTAGTTCAACTACTTAGCACTAAACAGTATTAAATAGTACTATCAAGGTTAACAAAGTACTGAACACCAAATAACCAAATACCAGAAAATAAAATAACAAAGGAAACCAATATAACCAAAGTAAATGAAAATTTAAATCTTGCACACATACTGAAGATAATTAGGATATTCAGTGATGTGACCAAATATGTGAATTAGAGTCACAAATATGCAATTGGCATATTCATTCCTCCATTAATTTAAACCTTACACCTCAGATGATTCTCTTCTTGTTTAGTGGACAAGATGTTTTGGATATTGACTTTCAGCATCAGTCTCTGGAAATGAAGAAGCTCTAGAATCAGTTAAACATATCCATTCACTGTAAATTCCCTAAGAATACTGAGTTCTTGGCTGTCTTAGGTACTCTCAATTTATCCCCTTGCCTAGAGACAAAAATCACAAAGAATAATCAATGTGCAATGGCAGAATAGGAAGATTTTCATTTTGGCATCCAGCAATGCTCATTCAGCACCATTTTCAGGAAACACAATACTTTCACTAACCCGTGTTTGTTTGTTTTTAGCCCATACAATTTGCAAACTGTTTCAAAGCATACAAATCTTAGTATTGGCAACCACAGATAGCAATGATAGTATCCCTTTTTCCGTCCTGCTTAAAAAGGTCTCCCAACTTACCATTCACTACAGTACAGCCCCCTTTTAATGTTCCCCCTCCCTGTGTGATGTATTTTTATTTTTTTTAAATGATTTTTGGATTTATTTTTTGAGTTGTTTTTGTTGTTGTTAATATAATATAATACTTTTTGATATTAGATTTATAAATGTAATTTATGCCATTGTGTGTACAAGTGGTTAAACATAAATCCCACATTACCAAAGTTAGCCATGGGCAGGAAATCAACTTAGGATCTCCTTCTAAAGACAAATGATAGTGGGAAAATTCATACAGAAGATTAAGTTTATAATTTACTGTCCTATAATTTAATTTCATCTGCTAGCCCTAATTGATCACCTTCTACTAGTGGTTACACCACTGTAAATCCAGAGAAACAGTTATAATTTAGGGCTGTACTGAATAGTACTTCCGAGTACTCGGTTGAATAGCAAAGTTCCGAGTAATCAGTCCGAATACTTGGAGGCTTCAGCACTCTTTGCGACATTTCGGAATTCAGACTCGGAATCCTTCTGAAACTTCTTACAAAGTTCTTGAACCCAAATCCAAAGCACTACCCAAAAAGCACTACCCAGAAAAGCAGATTAGTAAGAGTGTGACAATCACTCCAGAAGACAATCTCGCAAAAGTGCAAATGCATGCAGAAATAATAATTTTTAAAAACAGTAGTGTACCCACCATCAGCAGCGAGTGGACCCACTTTAATAATCATTTTGCCAACCAAGCAGTGCACAAAAATGCAGGCTAGCAAGGGACATTTGCTGAAGAAGAATACAAAAACCCCTGCAAAACAGTCCGCAACTGCATGAAGAAATAAATCCCACAAAAGGCAGCAAGTCCAGGCCCCAGCAGTCACAAAATTAAGAAACCAGACATTCACACACACACACACACCCCTCAGGGGCACCCTCTTGGCATGGCAGTGGTATTGTGGCACTGGTAACTTGAATAGACCAGGCAAACGAAAGTGGAGCCAGGCAGAGAGATCCCAGTCTGGCCTCATGGTGCCAAGCAGCTGGCAGAAAATTAGAGGTTACACTTTACAATTAGGCTCTGTTGTGCCATGCCACAGCCTAGACAACATACACAATCCCGCAAAACAGTCTGCAACTGCATGGAGAAATAAATCCCACCAAAAGCCAGCAAACACAGACCCCAGCAGTCACAAAATTAAGAAATGAAGAAACCAGACATTCAAACACACACCCTCCCCCAGGGGCACCCTCTTAGCATGGCATTGGTACTGTGGCACTGGTAACTTGAACAGACCTGGCAAGGGGAAGTGGAGCCAGACAGAGAGATCCCTCTGGCCAAGTACCAAACAAGCAGCAGGCAGAACTAGAACGTGGCACCCAATTATTATTATTTTTAAAACTGCATGGCATGGTAAAGGTAAACGTAACCCCAATCCCCCAGCATTGGCCCTATGGACAGGACAGGACAGGACAGGACAAACCACACCATGCCAGGCCAGGCCAGAATAAGCACCCCTCTGCCCCCCACCCCCAGCTGATTACTTACAGATTCAGCAGCACTGTAGCACACAGCCTAATTCACCAAAGAGAATGGACAAAATGGCTGCAGTCACTTTTATTTTGCCCTGTCAGCCAGTCCGAAGCTAGCCAGCTGGCTTGGCCAGCCAATCATAACTTGCCATCTGGCTTACCATCACTCAACCATCCCCTCTCATGCCCCCCTCCTACCAAATATGGCACTAAGTTTCAATACCAGAAGAAGCTCAACTGTCCACCAGCCCCCCACACGTGCAGTAGTTTCTGAAGTTTTCCTAATAATGGTCTTGGTCATTGGAACTTTGGAATTAGGACTTTCCAAATTGAATACCGTAATATTCTGCAATTTCCAAAGTTTTCCAGAGACTTCGTTTCAGCCCTATTATAATTGTAGATGCTCAGCTGTACAAAGACAAATAGGTAGGTAAAACAAAAGTATGATTAGTCCAATATAAAGTATTGCCACACCAGACTGCACTGAGAATAAAAATTATATTTTCCCCTTGCCAACTCTTTCTCAATGCTCATACCCACATCTGCATACACCAGATAGCTGTGATACCTTAGGACAGGGTGTCCCAAATTTTGCTTGTGTAATCCCATTGTGAGACTTACAATCCTTCCTTTGATCCCCCAACAGCAACAAAGATATGCAAAGCATATCAAATATTGGTTCATGGGTAGCTTTTATATCAGCCAAAGCCCCAAAGCCCCTGCTGCCCCTGCCGTCACTACCACGACTGAGCTTACCGCCGCCACCAGTCAGCCCAAGATCAGGTGCATGTGCTTCTGCATGGTGTGCGTTCTACGCATGCAGAACCTGTCACTGTCAGATTTGCTCACTGCACAGGCAAATATGCACAGAGAAAAAATAGCAGTGACAGACTGCTTGTGCACTGAGTGCACACAGGCAAAGTGCCTTTCTGCACATGCACCTGATCTCAGGCTGAATGGCAATGGCTGTGGCAGCAGGGGCTGAAAGCAAGGGGAGGGAGAGGGATGTGGGGACATGAAGGAGGGGGCAGGCTAGAGCCGGGCTTGCCAAGGGACATGCATGGCTAGCTCTTTGGGGGCAGAAGGGGAGAGGGATGGAGGAGAGGGGTCAGGGCAGCAGAAGCAGGAAGGTTCCTCCCCTTGCCTTTGAGGTGCTGATGTCCCACGGTTAGATGGGATGGGAGCTCGCGGAGTGCCGGCACTTTAAAGGCAATTTGAGTGGAGATACCAGGGCACAAAGCCTAGGCATCGGTTCCTATGAGGGAACCCAGCCATTCATGACAGTTTTCAATGCCTTCAGTGCTCTAAAACTAAACAGCATCCCGAGAAGCTTCTTACCCCTCTCCTTTTTAGGAGAGGAGAGGGAGGAAGGAACAGAAGACATGAAAGCAGGAGTCTGGAACTGGTCTGAGCCAATTCAAAGGCTGCTGCAACAGAGAGTTGACTGGATTTCTCCACTTTGCTGCGTAATTTCTTTTAATTTCATTTTTATATATTTGTTTATTATTCTTTTTATTTATTTATCCGTTGATTTTTGTTGCTCTTCAGTACAGTAAAGCCCCCTTTTAATTGTTCCCCCTCCCTGTGTAATGTATTTTTAAATTTTATTTTGGATTTATTTTTTAGGTTGTTTTTATTGTTATTTGGATATTTTTAATATATTTTGGATGTTTTAAAATATATATTTTTATTTTTGCTTTGGATAATTTGTGTTGACTGGATATATTGTTTTATATATTTTATATTTGTTGGTATTTTTAGATTTTTCTTTTAGATTTTTAAAATAATTTGTTTGTATTTAGTTTGGATATTTTATGTATTGACTCAGTGCAGTGGGGATGGGGTGGGGGTGGAGAATGCAAACAGATTTCAATTTTTTTTCCAAAAGCTTTACTTGCAGATTAATTATATTTAATATTTTTGTCGTAATATGAACACTTCAAAAATATTTGCTTTTCATGTGACCTTATATTGTCTTGTACTGTTTCTAGAAGAAAATCATAGGTTAAAACCAGACATAATGCTAACTCCACTTTAACACCACTTTAACATCTTTTTAACCTTTCTTTTGCATGTTGCAAGGGTGCATAGGGCACCAATACAGCCCTGCAACATGCATAAGAAATGTTAAAGTGGTGTTATAGTAGAGTTAGTGTTATATGTATTTTCAGCCATAGTGGTGCCTTTCTTGTGATAGTCTCTTTGAATTTTGTCCCTCTTCCTTAGTGATCTGGGACTATGACTAAGGGATACTTTAGTGGGAAACTTTTTGTTGAATTTTGAATGTTTAAATCATTTGGGATATTTTGGTGAGCTCATATAGTGGGGAAAAATTACATATAGAATATGGAAGCTTTTCCAAAATATTTATTTGGTGACTTGTTATATTTACCTTTAAGTTGCAGCATAAACAATTCAAAATAACTTTTTTTGCCCAGTTTCCATGCAGCCTTGTATGGTGTTTTTTGGAAAGGAGAAAGTAGTGTTTGCACCTTTGAATTTTGACACCCACTCTACAAGCAATCTGATGCTACTGGGAATGGATATAGAGGCCAAATGGATATAGAGGTTCCCCACCCCTGGTGTAAGGGAAGGAGAGCAGAGATGGGAGGGTCTGGTCTGAGGTAAGGAATTAGAAATGCAGCGCCATCACTGTGGCTTAGTATCTACGTTTTTGGTCTACTATACTGTTTGCTAAAGTATTCTGCCCCATGCTGCCTCTTCTAGTCATGACCTCCTCTCTCCCAACTGCAACTGCAGCTGAGATGAGGTAGGAATGTGGGACGTGTTTGAGTTCTTTAATACATACTAAGTCTGAAGTTCACACTAAAGCTTTCCCCACAGCCAAGTATTTATTAGGTTTGAAACGAAGCCTTTGGAATTATTTGGAAATTGACAAATTTGGGGGTCTTCGACACAAAAATGGCAGTTTCCAAAGTCCGGGAAGGTGCGACCATTCTTTGGAAAATTTCAGAAACTTCAGAAAACTAGGATGTGGGGATGGAAAGGGACAGTTGAATCATAGGGTAAGGCAGATTTTGAATTGATTGGCTGGCCAAGCTAGATGGCTAATTTGATTGCTACAAGGCTTCCACCAATAGAAAGAGAAGTGCCAAAAAAACCAACTGACACGCACCTCCCAGAGCCATCCCATTCTCTGGTGAATTTGGCTGTGTGCTAATAATACTGCTAACTCTGAGTAATTGGCTGGGATGTGATGGGGGGGCTGGTTTGGCCTGCCCTGCCTGTGCATAGAGCTAATGCTGGAGCATGGAGGGTTTGCATGCCATCCTTTTTTTAAAAAAAAATGGGTTCCACTGGGGACATATTACTTTCTGGCTACTGCTGCTTGGTTCACTTGGCAGTCAGACAGCAGCACCACGAGCCGCCCAGAGGGCTCTCTCTGCCTGGCTCCAAGAGTTCCCCTGGTCTGTATCCCTGGTCTCCCCAAGTTACCAGTGCCACACCAATCCATGCTAAGTGGTTGCCAACAGTTGCTCCTTTCCCCCTCCCCCCAGCTGCAGCTGCTGCACATGGCAACACCTGCTGAGGCCCCAAGGTGGCACCAAAGTTTTCCAAACTTTTCTGACTTTCTGTGCTTTGGTCTCCAACGTTCTAAACTTAGGCAAGAACACCAAATTGCCTCCAAGTACTTAGACCAACTATTCAGAACTTCAAAAATTGGTCCGATAACCCAGAAGTACTATATGGTTCAGCCCTAGTATTTATAAGAGCTTTTCCCTGGTGGGTGAATTCTCTGGTGTATACTGAGGACTGAGTTCAGCTTGTTCTATTTCCCAGTCAGGGCACATGAAAGGGTTCTCCCCTGTATGGAGTCTCCAATGTAGTATCTCAACTTCTCCTGAAGCTTTCCTCTTACCCCCAGCATATTCAGGGTTTCTCTCCAGAGTGGATTTTTCTTTTTAAAATAGCAATTTTTAAAAGTGGAACAAATTGTGCATACATATAATCTCTCCTTATTTAAAACAGATTTGAAGTCTTGATCTGCTAATTGTTTCCCCTTAGCACCTGATCTACAGGAGCAAATGCTGATTTTACGTTTTTGATTATTTTTTTTCACATGCAGCTTTTCATTTTGCTCACTATTACATGCCACCACCATTGTGTAGTTTTTTATTCTGCATACACTGGGGGGGGGGGGTGTTCAGTCATTGGGTGTTCTATTCCATTGATCATGTAAGTGTGAAATTTTCATGCTGGCCCTGTCCCCGCCCACCACCCCAACATCCTAAAAGTCCACCAATGACCACCGTATTGGTCAAGAGCCTAATCACATCCATGGATGACATGATTCCAGTTGGGGTCACAACCTGTAATGACCTATTAAAAAGTGGGCACCTCAGTTGCCTAGGAATCCGGTCTGTTTACTCCTTGGCTGAGACAGCTTAATTTTAGTTAATTTTCAACTACAACTGTTAGGGTACTCTCTGGAGGCCCTTACCAGGATTGGAACACAGGCCTTCAAGAGGTTAGTGCATCAGAGACTTAGAGATCAATTGGCTCAAGTGGAGCAGGCCCTTCTTGCTGCCCAGAAAGTGACCCCGGGGATAGTGTTCTTTGAGTCACAGTCCCTGAAATCCACGTATCTTTTTGACTGGCAGGATCCACCCAGACACATAACTTTTACTAGATTACGTACTAATACTTTCCCCTCTGCCTCGGTAGAGGGGAGATATAAGGGTATCCCCCATGATAGGAGGATATGTGTGTGTGTGTGTGTGTGATATGTCAGCTGTGTGAGTCTGGGTGGAAGATACGCTGGCACATATTCTCTTGGACTGTCCTACTCTAGTGGGCCCCCAGTTAAGATTTCTAGGAGATTCCCTTCAAGTTTCTCAGGAAACTTCATCCTCTCCTACATGCTGTATGGGGTGGTTGATGGGGGAATGGATTTTGGGTCTGGTTTGGGCATTCTGGGTTGTAGTAATACCCTGTCAGGGTCATTATTTGGACCCTTATGAGCCCATTTTAGTTGAATAAAGGAATGAGTTGGATTTTATATGGGTTATACGGGGTGTATATGATGTATTGGTAATCTCTGATATTTTTATATTCGTATTGTATTGTATTGACTAGCATTTTATTATTTATTTGATTGTTAAAGCCATCGGCTATACAATAAAACTTTATTGTTAATTATTATTATTATTATTATTAAAAACAATAAAAACAACCACAAGGAGGTAAAACCACTAGTTAAAAAAACCCCCACCCTTATTCCCCCCCCTCCCCCAAAGGCCTGGACGAACAGCCAGGTCTTACAGTTCGAACGAAAGGCCAACAGACTGGGAGCCAGGCAAGCTTCCTCTGGGAGGGAGTTCCACAGCCATGGTGTGGCCACTCAGAATGCCCTCTCCATCGTGGCCCCCCCAGTTCACCTCCAAGAAGGCGCCCCTGGTAGACTGCAGAGGTTGACCTATGGCCCGGGGAGTAAGGCGGTCTCTCAGATACTTACACTGGACACTGAAGCATTCCATTCCCCAAAAGTCCACACACTTCTAGGAAACTATTCCCTCACCAATAGACTCGCCTGCCTGCCTTCGGATGCAACCCCAGTGGTTGAAGATGTGTAACCCCCATGGACCCAAGCTGCCTGTGGCAAAATGTCCCTGTTTCCATACCAGACTCCAGAGTTTCATCTCCCGCATTTGAGAGGGGGGTATGGACATGGGGAAAGAGGGTGGGATTGGGGGTATGAGTTGGGAAGAAAAAGGGGAGGGAGCTCCTCACTTGCTGACCTGCCTGCCTCTGGAAATGCTGGGCTTTGTGATTCTTCTCCGGCCATCCCCCCCGCCCCCCAGGCTCTTACGGGCCTTTTGCGTGCTGCCATTTTGGAGGGGGGAAGTATTAACTAGGAGCCAGAGGGAAGAGCCTTTCTGGGTGGGGGAGGAAGGAGGACAGCTATTGGGGTCGTGTTGGGCATGGGGAAGTATGGCGGGTGGGGGAGGATAGACCATTGGGTTTTTTGGGAGAGACACTTGGTGTCGGTTTCCTTGGTGTCAGTTTCCTTGTCCCCCCTCCCACCACCGCTTGGGATATTTGGGAGTTGAAGCCAGCAGGGTCCCTGATCTGACACTCATGCTGCTTAATGCAAGGTCGGTAGCAAATATGACATCTACCATCCACAATTTGATTCAGGACGAGGCCTCTGACCTTATATGCAACAGAAACTTGGCTTGATGAGGCATCTGGGCCAGTATTGTCCCAGATGTTGCCATCCGGGCACTCGGCGCAGCATCAGCTGAGGCTTGAGGGATGGGGGTGGGGGAGGAGTGGCAGTGGTCTGTAAAGACACCTTGGTCTTTTGGAGGTGTATCTGATGCCTAACTCAGTCGATATAGAGTGTGACCACCTTGTGCTGGATTTGGCAGGGGACTGACTGGGGATCCTCTTGGTGTATTGACCACCCCGTGTAAGGCAGTGGGGATGCAGGAACAGGGGTTGGGCACAGCTTAGGAAAGGCCAGAAGCAACGAGTCCCACGGGACCCAGAACGAGCCCCCTTAGGGGGCCAAGAAAGTGTAGCAAATGGGGCCCTGGTGCAGAGTCAGAGCATGGAGCCTAAAGGCAGGGAGCCCCCGCAAAAGAAAGGAAGTGGGCAGAAACTGACAATCGCTCCAGCAGCTGATCTAGGGGGCATGGCTTCGGCGCCGCAACAGTCGGCGTGGCTCCGTGAATGCAGGGGCGGGGCCAGCCCTACATAAGGGAGGCAAAGAGAACACACCGCTGCCGGAGAACAGCAGCGCTGTGAGACTGGCCCCGAGCGATTCAGAAGGAGATAAAGAGAGAAACGACTGCAGTGTGAAAGGAGAGCGTCTGTGAGAGAGTGATTGAGTTCAAGGCGAGAGCGAGATGAGTGAGAGGAGGGCACCAAGTAGTGCGGCGCGAGTGAGTGAGTGGATTCACCCCCTACCCTAATCTCTGTTTGGGTCCCCTCCTACCTGTGTTAGTGTGTGAAGGCTTCCCCTAAACCCCCGTTCCTGGTTGCTATCCCCCTGTCCCCCCACACCATGACCACACGTCCTTACCTCCCAGACCTGACTAGAGCACCGTGCGACTGACGTGATTGGGGCATACCAGGGGGCTTTAGAGAAGGGGCTCCACTTGAGGTTGCGTTCCTCCACCCCAATGATGAAAAGGCCTTGCTTCTGTTGAAGTGTTCCAGGCCACCCAATATCCTGAGGGGTTGTTTTTCCCAGAGTACTCGAGTGGAGCTCAGCATCTGGCAGGCAAGCAAGGGTGGAGTGAGAGAAGCTTGGTGGCGTCCGTGGGAACATGCCCTCCTTTCCCTATCCCCCCTAACACCCTGCTGCACAGCTGATTTCAGAGGTGGTGATGAGATCACCTAGATTTATTGTCTTGGGTGATTTCAGCATACATACTGAGACCAGCCTTTTAGGGGCAAAGTAAGAGTTCATGGTCGCCATGACACTCATGCCCCTATTCCAAATAATATCGGGTCTGACATATGAGGTGGGACACAGATTGGATATGATGTTTTGCACCAGCCTGGAGACAGGGTCTCTGGTTATCGAGGTTATTGCTATAACATCATTGTGGTCAGATCATTACCTCCTGAAGGTCCAGAAACCAGCCCTCCTGTGCCCTGGTCGGGGTGGTGGACCAGTTAAGTTGGTCTGACTGCCTCTAAAGACTAATGGATCCAATTAGTTTCCAGAATTCTCTAGGGAATATTCCCGCTGACCTTAACAGCTGCTCTGTCGATGACCTGGTCACCTTGTGGAATGACATCTTGACCAGACCACTGACATGGTTGCACCCAGGCATCCCTTCCCACTGCTTCATCAACACAGGTCTCCCTGGTATACAGAGGACCTGAGACGGTTGAACCAGGAGGATAGGCAGTTAGAACGCCGGTGGCACTTGACTCACGCTGAGGCCAACTGATTGTGGTACAGATAATTTTTGAAGGACTATGCCATGGCTGTGATGGCAGCAAAGGAAGCTTTCTTCTCCACTATCATAGCATCTGCAAAGTCTCATCCAGCAGAGCTGTTCCAGATGCTAAGGGGCTTGGTTATCCCAGTCTGTCTCCACCACAAAATAGAGTCATCTAATACCCACTGTGATGTTTTTATTAATTACTTTGCAGACAAAATTGCTCGTATTCACCACAACTTTTACCTGAAGAGTCCGAGTTTGGGGTTATGAACACTCAGCTTATTCTGTTTGTTTGGATCAGTTTCAATTTCTATCACCCGCTAATGTGCATGGGGGGATGTGCTTGGGGTGATGAAGGTAACCAGTTTGAATTAGATCCTTGTCCATCCTGGCTGGGGAAAGCCAGTTGAGAGACGTTGGGGCCATTATTGGCTGGAATTGTCCATGCCTCCCTATGGGAGGGTAGGGTGTCAGATGCCCTTAAAACTATGGTGGTCCAGACTATGGTTAAGAAACCATCTTTGGATGCTGGCTCCCCGAGCAGCTGTCAACCAGTCTCTAACCGTCCCTTTTTAGGGAACGTTATTTAATGGGTGATTGACCGACAGTTCCAATCTCATCTCGACTCAGATTCCTAGACCCATTTCAGTCAGGTTTTCATCCTGGATATGGCACAGAGCAGGGACGTAGCTACCATTGAACAAACAGGAACATTCGTCCCGGGACCCATACTAACTGGGGGCCCAATATTCAAGGTAGCTAAACCACCCTTCTACCCCTCTTTTTTTCTCTTTTTTCAATTACCACCTGAACTGGCTGGGGGCCCTTCTGGCTGCTATGTGGGTCCCCTCCCTGCCCACAGTTGTAACATTGTGTCTGACACAATGTTGCAACTGTGGGCAGGGAGTGGGAGGGGACCCACATAGCAGTCTGCATCAGGCCAGGTCACACTCGCAGGCCTCACAGCTCAGTTCGTCCCCTTGGTGCTGCATCGTGGAGGAGGAGTCCTCCCCACCAGTCCAGACCTGGTCCAGGCTGGCTCGAGGAAGACCCAGCCTGAGTGGGAAGGTGCCCAGTGGCAGCTCCACTGAGTGGAACTGCAGCCGGACACCTTTCAGCTCCAGCGCTCCCTGCATCAAGCCGACCCAGCCTGCCCCGGCCCGCTCGCTCAGCCCCCGGCCTCCAGGGCTGGCCGGGTGGGCCGGGGCAGCAATGGCACTGCTGCTGCTGGCCGCACACAGCCCCAGTATGTGGGCAGCGAGCCATGAGGGACAGAGTGCACTGTGGGACCAGCTCACCGCCGGCTCAGAAGTCGGATGGGTCCAGGAGCAGGCCACCAGCAGCACACTGCAGACTCTGCAGAGAGTAAATAAGGTCTGAGAACCATTAGCCCAGTGCTCCTAGGCTGGCTGATCTGGGAGGCGCCTCTAGGCCAGCCGGCGGCTTAACCACCGACAGGAAAAAAGTGGGGGGGCCACAGACATTTCTTGTCCCTGAGCCCATCCTAAGCTAGCTACACCCCTGGCACGGAGACTGCACTTGTGACTTTGGTCAGTAATCTCCACCTCAAATGGACAAGGGGAATTCTATGTTATTGATCTTGTTAGATCTTTCAGTGGCCTTTGATACAGTTAATCACAGGGTGTTGTTGATATGACTGCAGGACCTGGCCAGGGTTCATGGGGCTGCTCTTGAGTGGTTCTGCTCCTTCCTGTCTGAGAGGTCCCAGTAGGTGGTGATGGATGAATTGCTCATCATCCTCTTGGCACCTCCTCTCTGGTGTCCCGCAGGGTTCTCCTCTGTCTCCCCTGTTGTTCAATGTGTATCAGAGGCCACTGGGTGAGGTCATATGGAGGTTTGGGGTAAGGTGCCATCAATATGTTGATGACACCCAGCTCTAACTCTCTTTTTCATCTGACCCACGTCCTGCAGTTTCAGTGCTTACCTAATGCCTGGCTGCTGTTGGGGACTGGATGAGGATGAGCTTATTAAAGCTGAATCCTGACAAGACTGAAGTGCTGATGGTTGGCCAGACTTCTGGCCTGCATGGGATGATTAGGACACCTGTTATTGATGTGAGTCTGGCCCTCTCTGGTGAATCGAGTTCACAGCCTTGGAGTGTTTTTGGATCCCTTGCTACCCCTGGAGTACCAGGTGATGATGATGGCCAGGATCACTTTTCACCACCTCCAAAATCTGGTGAGGATGCTGCAGTCCTTTCTTTCTGATTTGGATCTGGCCACTGTCATCCATGCATTCATCATCTCAAGGCTAGATTACTGCAGTGTGCTCTACATGGGCCTGCCCTTGATAACTGTTCAGAAGTATAGCACTGATTATGTTGATGTGTTTTATTGTTTTTATTAGGAAGATACTTTTTCTTATTGTATGTTGTTAACATTTAAGTAATTGTATGTAATTTATTTTATTTTTTAAAAAGTTCCCTATTAATGTTTATTTAGTAACTGTATGTAATATTTATTATTTATTTTGTTTTGTTGGCTATGGAAAAAGCTGAATGCCATGAAATAAATTGAACAATTCAGAAGCTGCAGCTGGTTGAGAATACAATGGTTTGGCTCTTTTCGGGGATGAGTCATCAGAAGCACATTACACCAAAATGTGCACTGGCTTTCTGGGCACAATTCAAGGTGCTTGTTTTGACCTTGAAAGTCCTAAATGGTCTGGGTCCCAAATATCTGTAAGACCGCCAGTCCTATCATGTCCCATTGCGGCCCCTGTGGTCTGCCAGGAGTGCCCTCTTGCAAGTTCCATTGGTTACCCCTTGTCCATAGGGCAGGGGTGTGCAAGAGGGCGTTCTTGGCTTCTGCCCCAGTTTTGTGGAACTCCATTACCCAGGATGTTTGCTTCAGCCCAAGCCTAAGCATCTTTCTGAGGTGGTGCAAAACATTTTTATTTGAAAAGGCATTTGGTGGGTGCAGATAAGAGTTGGTTGCATTTTGGGGTAGGATGGTGGGGGGAGGGGGAGCTTTAATGGGAGGTTTGGATGGGGGTTGGGGGTTCTTGCTGGGTTATGTTTGTATTTTCATGTTTTTATATATGTTTTTAAATGCTATGTTTCTATTTTATCTTGTAAGCCACCCTGAGCCCCTTAGAGGGAAGGGTGGGATAGAAGTTTGAATGAATTTATTTATTTATTTATTTTATTTATTTATTTATAAAATTATTTAATACCCTCTCCCTCCTGCTCTAAGCAGCCCGGGGTGGCTTATAATGTTAAACATATAAAATCAATAAAACCATAAAATACAATAAAAAGAGAAGGCACAAAACCAAACCACCCCTCTCCCCCTCCCCACACCCCATCTCCCTCACCAAAAGCCAGGCAGAACAGCCAGGTTTTACAGATACGACGGAAGGAGGGGAGATCCGGGGCCACTCAGGCCTCCACCGGGAGGGAGTTCCACAGCCTAGGTTCAGCCACTGAGAACACCCTCTCCATAGTGGCCCCCCGCCAGAGGATCACAGAGGCTGCTCCAGAGCGCAGAGAGCGAGGCAGTCCCGCAGGTAAATTGGGTCAAAATCAGTACCCTGAATCAGGCCCGGAAGACTATAGGCAGCCAGTTCAGAGCCCAGAGCACCCATGTAATGTGCTCATGGTGGCCCGTCCCCATAAGGAGACACGCTGCAGCATTCTGCACTAGCTGCAGTCTCCGAACTGTCACCTTAGGTAGAGTGCATTGCAATAGTCCAATCTTGAAGTAATGAAAGCATGGATGATGGTGGCCAGGTCGCTATCTGAAACATGACCAAAGCCAGAACACCTGATGTAATTGGTGAAACGGAGTCCTCACCACAGCCCCCACCTGAAAATCCAGGCGGAGCTGTGGAATGAATGAATGAATTAATTAATTAATTAATTAATTAATTAATTAATTAAATGATAAAGAATGGATTAACAGAACAATGGAGGAAAGGTGAACTTAGTGCTGGTAAACCTTTTAATGGACATGATTAGAACAGTAAATGTGATTGAAACAAACTACTGAGGGGAGGGGTCTTTGGGGGGACCCTAATACTCTGTGCCCACTTATATGGCTTCTGAATCAATCCCAATCCAGGGTGGGGGGTACATCACAGCAACCTACTGGGTCCACAACAGGGGTGTGGCTCTAGGACACTCTGGGACATCTGGGGTACTCAGGTAGTATGCCTGTCCATGCCACAGCAAGACCCAGGGACTGATTGCCACAGGCCCGGATTGCTGCCCCCCCCCCAAGAGGGGACACATAAGTAAAGTTCATGGGGCATCGAGGGCTTTATTTACAAGGGGGTGGGGTGACTCAGAGCAAGAGGAGGGAATAGACTATGAGGGCCTACCCCTCTCTTTCTGCCTCCCCATCCCCTCCCAGCTGCAGTCTTCCTTGTCCTTCCTGCCTGGGTGGCCTCCCCCCTTCCCCCATGGCTCCAGTGGGCTTGCCCAGGGTCTGGAACCACTGGTGGATGGGAGGGCAAGTGCATGCATGGAGAAATCCTGTACTGGTGGGGGGGTGGGGTGCAGAGTGAGAAGGGTCCAGGTGTTACTGGCCAGCCAGAGCTGGCTGAGGGGGAAACCCAGCCTGAGTAAATGGGATCAGATGGGGCTGCTATACCGGCCGGGGGGGGGGGGGGGAGACAGGCATATGGAAGAGCCCACATCAGGATGAGCAGGGCAACGCTCATTGCGCTTATATTGTTCTTCCATGGGTAAATTAACATTCAACGATTGTAATAGGAAATAGGTACGTCTGACTTTTCTTTCACAATTGATCTGAAGTGATCTTGTGGAATTAGTTTACATAAGTTCTGTGCTGGGTGAACTGGAGATTGAGGGACTGTTCCATGATGTCCCTCATCTCCATGTCTCCTGTTCCGCTTTGCATTTCTGATGGGACACTTTTACATGGACAGGTCAACATGGGGGTGAAGTGGGCAGACATGGGCAAAAGCAGAACTGGAGTCCATCTGTGTACACCCATTTACTTTAATGTTAGAATCCTGCACCCTAACTGGGGCGGCAGGAAATTACACCATCTGCAGATGCAGTTGCAATCCTGAATTGATACACTTTGCGTGTCTTTGTTACGGTCTTATATTTAATCTTAAAATGGGATCATGCAGGCAAAACAATTTGGGAATCGCTGCCTTAGCTGAAAGTCCCTTCTTTACACATCTTGCATAGAGATCTAAGGCTAATCCATGCTTTTGATCTATGTAAAGAAAGGCTTGTTAAGTGACGCCTCCACTTTTGTTAGTTCAGACACCGTAGGCTGCAGTTAAGATTTCAAAGTGGAGTCTTCAGGCTGAAGTTAATGATTTTTATGACTATTTCAAAGGGATTCAGTGTAAATATGAACTCTGAGTACAGACATCCCCACACAAGAAAGGTTAGTTAAATGTTGATATAATGGGCAGGATCCTAGATGAGGTAATTTATTAGTTACCACATGGTTTCATTACTGTACAATTGAAACTCAATACAACCCTGGGTTAATTGGGATAAATGACTCAGCACAGTCGGGGCATAAAGATCAGAGAGAGAAACAGATTTTCCTAACTAGAACTAAGGTGTGGTGAGAGGAAGACAGGAAGCAGGAGAATTGCTTGTGTAGAGAGAGATTTATAATCATGTTTTTCTCTTTGTTAAGACAGAGACCATTGACTATCCACATGGCAACTGCGATGTTCTACTTTACGTGTGTGTGTGTGTGTGTGTGTGTGTGTGTGTTCTTCCATGGGTAAATTAACATTCAGCTATTATAATGGGAATAGGTAAGTCTAATTTTTCTTTCACAATTGATCTTAAGTGATCTTGTGGAATTAGTTTTTTTGCCAAACTGTATACCTAAATTAATACAGCATAAATGTATTGACAAATAGTGCAAACAATCATTTTTCAGTTGTGACATTGCAGGCATAAATACAAGTAGTTTTTAAGTTTCAAAAGACCCTGGAACTTTCCTATCATTGTAATCAATAATGCATCAATCAACCGAGATCATCTCTATGATGCTGACAGGCTGAGCACTACCAATGTTACAATCCATCACTCATTTGCACTGTTTGTGGTAATGTTTCCCATGTCAAAATAGCCTGACAGATTTCAGATCTCAGAATACAGACAGTAAGAAGTTATCTGATATCCAAGGTATCTCAAATCTCTTTGGAGGTATCATGTACAAAGAAAAATCTACACGACACCTTCAGACAATGTATTTAGTTAGTTAGCTGGATTTTTATCCTGCTTTTCCCCAAAGGCTCAGGTGGCTGATAAATAAAATTACAAATACCCAGAACCATCCCCCTCCGTCAGTCCTAACCCTGTCTCTTAAATGCCTGGCCAAATAGATCTTACACTGCCTCCAGAAGATGCTCAAGCTAGGCTTTTGACAAACTTCCAAGGGAAGGGAGTTCTAGAGCTGTGGAGCAACCACCAAGGTTGTTTCTCTGCATGTCTGGGTCATAAAGATCTGGAACAATGATGGAACTTGCAAGAAAGTGTTCTTGGATGACTGTAGAAGATATGAGGGGACATAAGCAGAGAGGTTGTTATTTAGATATGCAGTTTTCCCTGTCAATCTTTTGGCATAGATTGTCAATCAAGGTCACAAATGCAGTCTCAGTACTATACCCAGGATGAAAGCTAGACCGATACAGGTCCAGGAATCTGATAGCATTGAGATGCACCTGAAGCTGCTGGGCAACCAACCATTCAATAACCATCTCTTAAAACTGGAGGTTAGATCCAGGATGATAGTCAGTAGGGGTGGGACACCGGGCAGAATACCGGAAGTACCGGTATCAGATCTCCCCGGTACTGGATTTACCTGTACCGGCATACTGGATTTTTAACACTGGCCATGGTACCGGGTTTTTTACATTGCAACTATTGACTTAAATGGCCACACTGTTAAAAATCCAGTATGCCTGTACAAGTAAATATCCAATACACCCAAATACTGGCAATATCGGATCTTAGGAGAACCGGAATTCCCACCCCTAAGTCAGCATCAAGCAATTGTTTTTTGAGCAGAGACTGGACAATCATGATTTTGAGAGTGCCTCAAATCTTGCCCTCCTGTATGGAAGCATTGGCAACCCCAGCTGGTGTGGCTGAAGGAGGTGTGGTAAAAAGGGGTTGCTGTTGGTGCCTGAAGGGGCTCTTTACAGATGCACTATCTGCACCTGTGACCGTCCTCCCCTACCAGGTATTTTACAAGCCCTGAGGGAGCCTGGAGGCATTGGCCTCAAGGCATCAGCCAAAGGCTAACAAAGGGCACTGACCATTTGGTGGCCAATTGTGGCTGGTGACTGGCTATCATTAGGAAGCAGAGGACATAGATCACTATTATCTTCTGAGACTGTTGATAAGAGTTTTTATGCAAAATGAAATCTCTCCTCTGAAAGTAGAGCCTTTGAAGGTTTCCACACCATTGTTAAGGGTTAATAGTAATATGCCTCCACAGTTTAAGATTACCAGGTTTATTGATGGGAAAGGAACTCAACATAGCACTACAAGAGATTAACATACTGCAGTCAATCGCAAGGAGCTTTCACAGACTAGCAATAACTTACGTCAGGCAGATTCAGAGGATCTTTGAAATCTAGACCTTAATATTTCAGACCCAGTTTCTTCATTTTCTTTCTCATCTAATTTGACTCAACGTTTTTACAATTTACCTAATTCTTTAACTAGTTTTTGTCATTTACAAAATATTACTCAGAGTTGTGGTAAACACAATCAAATTGGGAAAATATTTGATTTTAAAACTTCGTATGAAATGCTTTTAAGCAATTAGAGGCTTTGAAATTGCAGTTTCATGAGTTGAGAGCTGAAATTAAGTCAGACTTAATGGCATTATATAAGCTATGCTCTACTGAGAAATTTTGACATCAGTCATATCTTACAATCACCAAAACTGAACGATTTAGATTAAAAGCTTAGAATTGGTTAAAGGTTATGCTCCGACCTCAAAAGCCAATATGATACTCTAAATTTTTTATTAAATCAACCATGCCATAACTCTTCAAAATGACATGGCCGTAGTTCGTATTTCAAAAGTTGTCCCTTTTTTGCAGCTTTATAAGCTCAAATTTGGTTTTCAAGGATAGCTCTCCAAATTGAAAGATACTAAATTAAATGCTGTCTTTATAAGATTGAGGTTACAGCTCATAGATACTAGGGATGGGCGAACGCGGTTTGGAAGTTCGGTGTTTGGCGCGAACTCGGCCTGTTCAGATGACCAAACTTGAACCCGAACACGAACATACCGAACCGAGCCGAACACCGAGCGTCGAAATGGCCGAACACTTCGGTCAGTTTGGATTGCGTTCGGTTGAGTTTGGGTGGCTAAAACGTGGTCTTAGTTCTACTGTCAGTGTCAGGTCACTGGAAGGCCCAATGTAGCAGGGTGGGGGAAGTCATCTGACTCAGCTAGGAGCAGACTTCCAGGCACCAGGG
>QEPC01011654.1:306034-334958 GCA_003113815.1 Sphenodon punctatus
TGCCGTCTCCGGGGCTGCCTGTCCCGGCTGCTGCTGCTGCTGCCCCTCCACTGCCTGCAGGTGCAGCACAACCCCATCTTCCACCTGTGCCTCCACCTCCTCCTCCACCTGCTCCTCTCCTCCTCCCTTGCTCTCTCTCCCACCGCTCTCCTATCCCTTCTGCCTCACTCCATCCTGCCACGTCCCCCTGCCACTGTGTGCCCTTTAAATCTCCCTCCCTGGCCTGTGTTGTTACTGGTTGCCTGGCAGCAATGCTGCGTGCTTTGTCCCCGGCTGGGAATCATTTTGGTTGATTCCGGCCGGTGATTGCCATTCAGACGTTACTTTTTTTTGTTTCCCATTGGGAATCGCATTGACCATGCTTTCGGAGATGGTCCGGGCCGGAGCTCCGGAAGCATGGTTGATTTTGACCCCTGGTGGGGATTTACTGTGGTGAACATCTGGCGCCTGTGAAACAGACGTTCAGGGAACTTTGGCCCTGCTGCGGGATTGACCATGGTTCACTGTGGTTGACTGTGATCTCGTAAGTCAGAAAGTAGCCAATGTGTGAAGCCTCTCGACCTGGAAACAGGAAAGAGCATCTACAATACCATTCTCCACTCCGGGCACATGCCTAGCCTGAAAACTAATGTTATGAACCAGGCACTGTAAAACAAATGCCCTCACTAAAATCATTACACTCTTAAACTGTGCAGGTACTGCATTAACTACTTGCACAACAGCCTTGTTGTCACACCAGAAGAGGACTATCCGATCCCTAAACTCCTCCACCCAAATGTGAACAGCCACTAATATCAGGAAGAATTCCAAAAAAGCGATGTCCCTCAAACAGCCATTCCTCTTCCTCTCCTCTGACCACCGCTCCGCACACCCCAGCCCTGGAAATACACAACAAAGACAATGCCTCCTGCAGCATCTGAATAAATCTGAAAATCCACTTCCAATACCAGTCTAGACTGCCAAACTGACACCCCATTGTATTTCTGCAGAAAACCTTTCCACACCTTCAAAACGCACCTCATACCCTCTGACACCCTAACATGATGATGAGGTTTAGTTAAACCCAGCGTAGCACTGGTGAGCTGAGAACAAAATGCCCGGCCAGTAGACACCACCCTTCATGCAAAATTTAAGTGCCCATTGATTGACTGAAGCTCTTGCAATATCACCTTTCTCTTCAAACTAATGTTCCTGAGCAAATCAGATAACTTATTTAACTTATCTTCCGTAAGCCTACAAACCCCAGCCGCTGTGTCAGTTTCAATACCAAGATATGTCCGTCTTTTGAGCAGGGGCCTCCATTTTCTCCTCTGCCAACAGGACCCCCAGATGATCTGCCACATCTCTAAAAAAAACCACAGCAAGACCTGACATTCATCAGTTCCAACCCTACCAATGAACAGGAAATTGTTGACTTATTTTGTAACAAACAAAATCCTGCCTGCCTCTTTACCGCCCACTCTAATAAAGAACTAAATCTTTTGAATGCTGAACAAGAAATAAAAGACCCCATTGGCATCACCTTATCAAAGTAAATGGCTCCCTCAAATTGGAAGTTCAGCAAGTCGTAGTCTGAGGCTGTGTTCTCACCTGTGGCAGCGGTGACGGCACTGGGAGGGGCGAGGGAAGACGTGGCAGTGTGGAGGAGCCAGCTGACAGGGGAAAAGCCAGTGCAAACGGGGATCTGCCGCGGCTTCTCTCACACGTCAGGGCCGGATTTGGTGCCCTGACATGCACGATAGAAGCCCCGGCAGATCCCTGTTCACACCGGCTCATTTCCCATTAGCTGGCTCCTCCACGCTGCTGCATTTTCCCTCGCCCCTCCCACTGCCGTCACCACCGCCACAGGTGAGAACACAGCCCAAGAGGTGCATCCGAAGCAACCTAAAAGCTGACTTAATATTGTTCTTTGCTAATATGGCTCCTGGTCCACTTGCTCTAACTAACTCCACAGCTGAATCGAAAGAAGTATACTTCACTGAGTATAAGGCTGGATCAATTCCATCATTAACTGAACTCCCTCTTGGGTATGAACGGTNCACTGTGACAGAGGACATAAGAGAATCTCTATTGGCTCTTTCCTAAACAGATGCTTCTGACTTCCCAGTAACAAGTGGGGAAGAGATGTTGGGATGGTCACAGCACAGAATGAGGATATTTGGTTGACATTTCTGCTGGCAAATTAGCATCACAAACCGATCTTATACCATAGTGACACATAAGAGAATCTGCTTATGTGCTGTGCAGGCATATAAAATTGGGATCCTTTATCACATCATTCTGATATTTGGCAGAGATGATCGTGAAAGTGTGATATGCGGTCCTGTCAAATGTCATGTACACTGGTTGGACTACAAAGATGTTACAGTCAGACATACATTTATTATTATTATTATTATAAACATTTATATAGCGCCAGTCATGTACCTGGATAAGTTAATTGCTTATACCACAAGGACCCTTTATTCAATTCTTCTGAAAGTTGGCAGAGATAGTAAATATGGGAAGGGGTATAAATGTGCCAAGTTTCATCTACATTAAATGTGAGGCATTTACACCTAATGTGAGAAGTTACACCTAAGAATGTATATGAAGATTTTTGCAAAATAAAATAATTCAACTGCTTCTAAAATTGGATTATTTTATCCAATCTTTTTGGAATTTGGCACACATAATGCCTTCCAGGGAGGTATACACAATCCACGTTTCAGATGAATATAGTGAAAAACAAAAATGTTACAGCCAAAAATGTATTTTCCATTGAAACCAATGGAAAATGAAAATGAAAGCAAAAACGAAAATTACAATTTGATATTTATGAAAACGGCAGATTTAAATAATGAAAACAAAAAACAAAAATGAAAATGACATGGGCCCCTGGTGCACACCTCTACTTTTTGGGCACTATACCCAATGGTGACAACCTCAAGTTTGACATAGGAAGATCCCTGAAGGGGCCTCCACCCTTTCCAGTTCTACCTCATTTCTAAACTTGTCCCTGACCACAGACTCCATACCCCTTACTGATTTCAAATTCTCAGACACCATGTGATATCTATCTCCCTCAAACAGAATCCAAAAACCAAACTCAAAACCCTCAAACAAATAAACCCTGTCGGCATCTACAGAGTAATGCACTAATAACTCCCGCAGAACATCTAACTTAATAGGTGAGGGTGCCTTAAGCCACAGCAATGGATACACACACACACACACACACACACTGTTATTGCTTTCCCTACAATCTGTCTCCTCCATTCTTTCCCTTCTGGCTTTTAGAGTTACCTCCCCCATGTTGCCCCCCGCAAAATTGGCATTCATGCTTAAACTGGCAGTTGGCATGAAAACATCTGCCATCATTGAACCCCCAACACATGCCTTTTCTGGCCTCTGGAGGCCAAGTGGTAATAAAGGGTAGAAACTGCCCACTATCTGTATGCAAGCCAGTCAATTGACACGACGTCCCACGTGCACTCAAGCCACAATTCCCAATCTGCAACCTCTCATCTCAAATAAGGATCCTCAGCCCCTGACTGTAAACTCCTCATTATAAAGCAACCATGCCTCACCCCCATAAACATTGTTGGCTTTATGAATGATATCCTGGTATATGACCAGGGAATATCCATGGCAAGGATAGGCATCTATCAATAACCCCATAAAAACAGTATATGCCGAATTGTCCCAGCTCCTAACAACCTTTGGTTTTTTCCTGCCCTTGTCCGTCTCATGCTTAACCTCCTTCTTCAAAGAGTCCTTCACCATCTCCCTGTTAAGCAGGGGGAAAATGTCTATATACTCCCCTTTTAAAATCTTCTCTTTCATAGAGGGAAGCAAATGAGACCCTAAGGGCCTTGAAACACTCGAATATGGCAACCTAACCTGACTAGAGGAGTCTCCCACCCCAGCCTGCTGCTGCACTACCCCTTGCAACCCCTGATGGCTAATAGAAATCCCAGGGTCCGACGTCCCACCTTGGACCACTAATTGCCCCTCACTATGCCCTACAACCAACCCCCATGCCTGAAGTGGATTCCTCACATTCGCTAGCTGAGCTTCCCTTTTTGCACCAGCCCCACTCCCTACCTTACCTGTAATCACTACGCCAGGAGCCACAGCTGCATTCCCTGCGGGCACAGGAAGTTGCTGAGTTGTCCCAACTTCAGATGTCAACGCCTGACTGGAACCTGCCTGACCCACGCCAGTTGAACTCCCTGAAGGCACAGAGAGCTGTCCCGATACCCCTTGACTTAAGGACCTTGACGTACAGAGCCTGTGTTCTGTGAAGAGACTGAGAAAAATTCACATTGAGATAAGGAGACATTGAAGACTAGGGATCCAGTGCAGCCCTGTACCATTGGATCCAGTGCAGCCCTGTACCATGTGTTTTTCATAAGCATCCTCTTTAAAGGGGTGGTATGGCCACCCTACTGAAGACATTCACCTACCATCCCCTTGGCAGGGGCCAATCCCACTACCCTCTGGCTGCCCCACATCTGGAATTTGAGCTCCCCCAAAACTAAGCCCATCCATCAGAGAATTAGCCCCACCAGACCCAGCCCACACATAGCCTATCCCAACCTGCTGGCTGCCTGCTGCACAGGAAAAATTCCCCCCACTAACAACCTGAAAAGTTTGCACAGGCACCCCCTGCTGTGGAGTAGAAGCAAAAGAACTGCCCAATCTATTCACTTCCCCCTGCTGGGGAGCCAGATCCCCCACCCCTAACTGCACAGGCACCACCTGTAGGGCAACACAGGCATCAGCCTGTCCACTACCTGAATCCAAAGCAGTTCCTTGACCCAACATAAGCCCAGCAGAAGCCTGATCCGTCTGGGCCCGCTTGTACCATAAGTCCCATACGTGCGGGGTTGCTACCATGCTGCTAAATCAAGGCCTCAACCCCTGAGGGTTTCCTCCCCACCCCCATCAGCTTCAAACCCCAAGAACAGCCACTCCACCAGACCCCCCTGAAGAGGCTGCTACACTACAGACCATGCCGCTGCCACTGCTCCCGCTATTGCTGCCAACAACCCACTTTCTGCCACTGATCATGCTGCCACTCCAAAGCTGCAGATCTCGTCAGAGCACCACCCCCCTGCTGCTGCGCACGCCGAGATCAGAAATGAACTGATCCCAACCTCTGCTCACAGAAGCAAGGGACCAGCCCGATTGGCTCCTGGGATCACTAGGGATGGGCGAACGCGGTTCGGAAGTTCGGAGTTCAGACCGAACTTGACCAGTTCAGTCGACTGAACTGAACTTCCAAACCGAACTCAATTTTTGAACCGAACCGAATTTCCGAACTCGGCTCTGTTCACCCATTCCTAAAAGATGAGATTCCATTTAGTTCAATGGGGATTGAATTTCCAAACTTTGTTCGGAAGTTTGGAGTTCGGACTGAACTTGAATAGTTTGGTTGACCAAACCGAACTTCCTAACCAAACCGAATTTCAGAACCAAACCAAATTTCCGAACTCAGTTCTGTTCGCCCATCCCTAGGGATCATGTGGATCCCCAAGCCTGGGAAAAACTCCCACCTTTCCTAACGGCTCCTTATTTTGATTCCTGCTCTGAGAGTGGGAAGTGAGGTAAGCAGAAAGAGGGTGTCTCACCGTCACCACCCCTGCAAAACATCTTCCCCTTTAATGGAGGAGGGGGAAATATCACAAGAATTGGTTTGATGTTGAGTGCACCAAGACAAAAGAAAACTTGCTTCCTCTTATGAGACTGTTTGAAAACTACCAAAGCTGAAACTGGCTAAATTGGAATATAAGAAATAGCTACTTAAGAAGACGACATCCTATCAAGATACTCTATGGGATAAATTATGTGTAGCTGCAAGAGCAGGAAACACTAGAACTTTCTGGCAGATAATTGCCAGAGGCTCTAATGACTATTGATACCCATATTAATGCCAATATATGGATATAATTTTCCCAATCTAAATTAAATACTTCAGAATCAAGTGATGTGGATCAATTAGAGGAATATTAAGAAATTCTATTAATAAACATCAGTTGAGGAAATATATACTATTACTGCCTCTCACATCTAGGAGATTATTATTATTATTATTATTATTAACAAACATTTATATAGCTCCAGCAGTGTACCTGGCACTTTACAAAGTAATAAAATAGATACGGTCCCTGCCTCTAGGGCTTACAATCTGAGAGACAGGAGCTGGGGGAGAGACTTAGGAAGGGGAACAGAGGGAGAGACAAGGGGTCTAACGTTCATGAAGATGAGAGGTCTCAAGTTCACGTACTTGGCTTGGTTACGATGAGATGTGGCTCCTGGCCTTGATTTTCTACCACCAGATCTTCTTAAAGCTTTTGTTGATCTATGGATCCCCATTTTGGTAAAAGTTATTCAGAAAGGTCTCTTCCCTAATTATTGGAAAGAGAATGTTATTAAGAAAGGACTTAAAATGGATCCTAATTCTTATAGAGCAACCAGTTTGCTAAGTCTCCTGCAAAGATTTATGGGAAACATTTTAAATGGATTGTTTTAAAACATCCATGTTTTAATATGGATTGAAGAAAATAAAACATTAGGTGAAGATCAGGCAGGATTTAGAGCTGGCTATTCTTGCATGGATCATTGTTTTGTTTTGCAATATTTAATCTCAAAATATTCAAAGCATGGTAGCCACTTGTATGGATTTAAAAGGTGCCTTTGACATTATGCATAGGACTAAACTTTCAGAAAAGCGGAGAAGGTATAATATGGACCCTCACCGACTAAAACTGATCATTCAGTATTATTCAGAAACTTATACCATATAAAATGCTCTTTTGTTTTGGAGTCCTATTTAATTGTCATCAATTATTGTAAACAATGAGAAGCAATCACTGGGCTACATTTTAATCAGATGTATACTGCAGTTCTTGAAGGGAGATGGAGGAAAATCTCTTATAAAGAAAGATTACGTCCCTGTAGGATGAATGTAATAGAGGAGATATGCAACACTATGGACACCTGCTCTGCTCCTGCTCTGCCCCATCCCCGGGTGGTCCATCCATGTAAAGGCAAGCCACCCTGGAATGAGGTGGAGCAGGAATGGGGCCAGCTCCACTTGCAGTTCTCTGGAACATCCCATAGCACCACCAATGGAGTGGGCCGTCTGAGCCCGAAGCACCAGCCAGGGACAGAGCAGCGCTCCACCTACTTGCAGACGGCCCACTGAAGCTTCTGTAGAGACTCAGGGCAGCTCACAATTAATAAAACATTAATAATAAATCCCAGACAATTAAAACTGCCACCCTCTCATTCTAAACTCCCACCCTCCCCCACAGCCCTACCCAAAAACACAACCAACCCCTGTCCCCACCCGTCAAATGTTTTTTCAAATAAAAATGTTTTACACTGATGTTTAGGTACGGGCTCAAACAAAATTCCTGGGGAAGGGAGTTCCACAAAACCAGGACTACATCTGAGAATGCTATTCTGCCCACCTATGTCCCACAGACAAGGGTAACAGATGAAACCTGAAAGAGGGTTCCCCCAGTTGAATGTAGGGGCCAGGCCACTATGGAACATGGTAAGATAGGTGGTCTTTCAGATATATGGGACCCAGACCATTTAGAACTTTAAAGGTCAAATCTAACACTTTGAATTGTGCCCAGAAAGCTATAGGGAGGCAGTGTAGACCACAGAGCACCAGTGTAATGTGCTCCTGGTGACTCGTCCCTGAAAGGAGATGAGATGGCGTATTCTGCATCAACTGGAGCGTCAGAACAGTCATCTAGGACAGCCCCATGCAGAGCATATTGCAGTAATCTAGTTTTGTCAAACTAGCCTTGAGGTGATGAAAGTATAGATGCCAGCGGCCAGATCCGAATCAGAAAGAAAAGGCTGCAGCCTTCTCACCAGATGGAGGTGGTGAAAAGCAGTCCCCAGCAGCAGCCAGACATTGAGTAAGCACAAGACAGCAAAAACTGAGTCAGATGAAAAAGAGAGGCAAAGCTGAGTGTCATCAGTATATTGATGACATCTCACCCCAAACCGCTGAATGACCTCTCCCAGCAGCCTCAGATACACATTGAACAAGAGAGGAGACAGAACTTTGCAGGACACCACAGGGGAGGTCCCACGGGAAGACAATCAATCACCCATCACCATCTGCTTGGACCTCCCCAACAGCAAAGAGCAGAGCCACTCAACAGTGCTCCCACGCACCTCCACCAGGTCCCATAGTCATGTCAACAAAACCCCATGATCAACTATATCCAAGGTCGCTGAAAGATCTAACAAGATCAGCAAGGTAGAATTCCCCATGTTCATCTCAAGGTGCAGATCATCGACTAAAGCCTCAAGTGCAGTCTCTGTGCCATACCGAGGATGAAAACCTGATTGAAATGGGTCCAGGAATCTGATAGCCTCAAGATGAGCCTGTAGCTCATCTGAATAACCTTCCCTGAAAAGGGGAGATTAGAGACAGGCCAATAGTTGACCGGGGAGTCAGCTTCCAAAGATGGTTTCTTAAGCAGTGGCCAAACCACTGCTGTTTTAAGGGCATCCAACACCTTCCCTTCTCATAGGGATGCATTGACAAACCCAGCCAACAATGGCCCCAATGTTAATAGGCAAAGCTCTAATTCACAAATGGTTGTCCTCATCACCCCAAGCTCTTCCTCTTCATCTGTGGGTGATACCAAATGAAACTGATCCAAACCAATGCGACAAGACTGAGGTTCCATAAGCCCAAACTCTGATTCTACAGTTGAAATGGTAGCTCCCAAATCATGGTGACATTTTATTTATTTAATGCAATTAACACTGTAGCTATGTGTGTGTTGCAGTTTGACTAGTAGTTTGCTACAGTTTGACTAACAGCAAGTGGTTAGTATATAATTTGATTCTTGTTTGGCTATTGGCCAGACTATCAAACTGGTTAAAGAAAATGTCTACTATAGCAAAGGCATCACTGAAAAAAACTGGGAATGGATTTTTCCAGTCCATTATCGGATCAGTGAAGGCTTTTATAATCACAGCAGTGTTTCATTGTCATTATACATAATGAGGATTATCTATCAATCTGTATAAATCTTATAATCTATACAGTTTTAGAGAGCTTTATTCCTCCCTGTGGAGGATGACTTAGTAGTCTAAGTCTCAGATTTGAAATGGCTGTACACACTTGGGACAGAGGTTTGCACAACGAGAGGACAAACTCAACTGCTTGTTCTTCTGAGTCAACTAAACAGAGTTGTGAGATGTTTATTTTGTGTGGATTGATGAGGTTATGGACATGGCCTAATCTCAATTTTTTATCTGTTTTACATGTATGTTAAAGGCCCAGTGGCACTTTCTGTAAAAACAGGAATATGGTTTATATGGCTGACTGCTTACCATTCGGACTAGTATTTTGTCACAGTGATTTTTAGTGAATTTCATAGCAGGGGTAGTGGGAGAAGGGGAAAACCAGAGAAAAGACTCTAAATAATGTAATTTTCATTGCATCAGCATGCACCGATTAAGAGTTAAAAGTGTCTGGTTTTATTGTGATTACAACCACAAATAAGCTAGTACTGTGAAGACTATGGCTTACAACTAGTGACACGTTTAACTATCACTTTAGGCTACAAAATGACTGTTGTACATGCAGTTAGAGTTTTGCATGATTCTGGAAAAGCATGGAGTACACTGCAAGGTGCTCATATTTTCTTCCATGTCTGCTGTCTCACAAAACATCTTTAAAAGAAGAGAACAATCTCTCACAGTCCACATTATTAAAAGGCATCAGCAGATTCCTCAAAGCACTTATAGCCAGGTCTGCAAAGGGGAAGAAGATCCCAGTTCATTTGGAATGGAATTATTTCTAACTGCACCTTTATAAGTGCTTTCTAAGGAGATTTTCCAAACACCCACATTATGGTATTGGTAGCACCCTGCACAGGACTGGGGCCTGACTGTGTAGCAGTTTGTACAACAACAGAGATGAACTAATGAGCTGAAGGTGCAGTTGAAGGTCCACCACCTCCTTCCAGACCCTTCAGTTTTGCAAGTAAATTCTATTGGGTCTAAGGAGGCTCTTCAAATCTCATTCCTCGTCCTCTTGGATTTAATAAGACTATTGTGGTTATGATCTTCCTTCCATAAAAGAGAAGCCATTTCATGATTGCTGTCGGTGATTGCAGGGCAGGTAATCACCCCCAACCCTTGGCAGCAGGAACAAAACGTGAAATTCTCAGTCACCTACAAAGCTCTTTAGCAGGTCAGGTCTATCCTGTTGCTTGTTCAACTGTGTTAGTGAGTAAGATATATCACAAGCTATGAATCCGAGAGGAGCTTGATGTATTTGTTCTTTGTACTGAATGAGGTTTGTTTTCAGTTCCTGAAAAGGTCTGCATTTTTGCATTAGCCAATATTATTCTTAATTCAGTTCTATCTCTTTTTTGACCCTTCAGCTGTGGTGGAAATAAATCATGTTATTACTCAAATGTGAAAACAAGATTTATCTCACCAGGGCATAATAAATCTTACTTAAAATACAGATTTATTTTTTTTAAAACTTGATGTTTCTGTTTGAAAAATATTCAGGCTGTGACAAAAATCAACAAAAGCCAGGAAATGTAAAGTTAATGTTGAACCTTGTCCATAAAGCACCTCATTAAGTCTAGTGATTGCATCCCACATGGTATTGACTGCAGAATCATATCCTTTCAAGAGACATCTGCATTTGCTCACATTTATAGGACTCATTATGGACAGAGTTTCAGCCCAAAGTCCTGAGCCAGCAAAACATATGCAGGCCAGTCTAAGCTGCGCAGACCCTGGAAGCTGGCTCCTCAATGAGCCAACCGATCAAGGTCAGTGAAAAAGGCCAGCCTGATATCCTTCTAGAGGAGCCCTATGGAAATAAACAAACAAAAGCCTTTGTTAGGCCAGGGGTTCCCAAACTCTTTGATGATGTGATCTGATTTTGAAACATAACTTTAATCTGTGATTCCTGACAGCAAACAAGACATACAGAGCATATCAAAAATAATCAATTGGGAATTTGATCTTATATGCATATATCCCAACCCACCCTTTGGGAACCTGCGTTCAGCAGCAACGCAACACTGGGTGTTTTCATATGGACAGGGAGGCCAGCGCTGCTCCATGGGGCTCCATGCAGCAGTCAGCTGTGGGAGCACCGCAGGGAGCTCTTCAAACAGGCAGACCCACACATGCGTCCTAGGGTGCAAATGCAGTCAGCACACAGCCATGTCACTCTGATGTAACCCAGGAAGCCCAATGAATGGGCAGGACCCTGGGATTCCACTGTGGTGGCAGCAGGATTGGGCCCCCGGAGGAAGCTGCAACTAGCTGCCTGTCAGCTGTTGGAGCAGCAGGGTGTGGGGCAGTGTGCACCCTGCCCTCCCACTGTTGGAAAAGACACTGGGGAGGAGGAGGATCAGCCACGGTGTTCCTGGCTGTGAGGGTAGTCACTCTAAACAGGGAGACTGGGGCTGATCCTCCTCCTCCCTGGGGTCTGCTCCAATAGCTGATGGGCAGGTCGGTGGGGTGTGCACACATAACCGCTGGTCCAACAGCTGACAGGGGGCTGGCAGTAGCTTCCTCCGGGGGCCCAATCTTTGACAGCACTGTGGCTTTGACCCCAGTGCTGGTGGAACTTATAGACTTTTATTTTATGCTTTTAAAATATTGAAAGAATGTATTCAAAAGATAGAATGAATTTTAGTGTAATGAGGTAGATTAGCCAGCAGAGGCCCTCAGTATATTCCCTTGTACTATTTCATAAGTGTGTGAAAGGTGAATTGGTAGCACCGTTCATTCACCCCTTCTACAGAATTCAACCGCTTGAGGTACTGTTTTGAAAAACTTGAGATGTGAATTATAAACATCACAGTTCTGAGATAAGAGGTTTCTTATAAAAGAGTGCTTATCACCTACTGACTTTGGCTTTCCCCGCAGAAAATTCTGGGACTGGAAGAAGTTATATTTTATAGAATCTGATAGAGTTTTCTATTAAGGAAATTCTTGTGATTCTGATATATATTTATTTTAATATACCTTAATAACAGTAAGTAGCTACTGTATTTTATAATTAATTATATATTATAAAATACAGTAGGTACTTACTGTTATTAAGGTATATTAAAAATAAATTACCATGGCAAAAAGAAAGAAATAAGAAAGGTACCTTAAAAATTAAAATATAATCAGTTACATATGATTATAATTATATTTTAAGGTGCCTTTCTCATTTATTTCTTTTTACCATGGTAATTTATTTTATTATACTTTATTGTAGCCAAGAACTTTTAAGTAAATGTGAATGATAAAATTCATTTCATGTTTCCTAGTATAGTTTGTTTGATGAAGGACACCGCATAGTGACCTCCGATCAGAGTAACTCCAGGGTTTAGGTCTCACTACTGACGGCTTTCAGTTTCCCCAGTCATTTACAACCTGTATGTGGGTGGGGTTGCCAGGGGCTTTCACATGGGAGGTGTCCCGTGGGAGCCCATTGCCCCAGGCTGGGCTGGGTTAACTCACACAGAGTGCTGCTCTGCATTTTTGGGGATGATGCTATGAAGAGCTGCCTCAGCCCAACCTGGGGCAAATGCCTGGAAGCCACCATTCAGACCGGCAGGTGGGTCTAGCGTAAAGGGGGTGGCCAATGTGAGGGCCCACCTCATGGGATTCCACCCTGTGTCTTGGTAGGAAGAGGAGAGAGTTGAGGCAATTGGGCTTCATTCTCTTTTGATCCTAGAGAATTGAATAATCCAGTGAGGGGCTTGGACCCTCCCCTAAGCCCCATTCTTCCTTTCAAGTCATTGTGAGGACACTTTGCTCTACTGCTCTTTCGAATTCCTCACCAGCTAACATATGTTAGCCGCTTTCCACACTAGGAGTCAAGGAATAAGATATTGCCATTTTCAAGGCATCCCAAAATTTAATAACTTCCTTAGTTTTTTTACGCCAGCACTGTTTAGTAGCCTAGGTAGAAACTCTGCAGTACTCTATTAGTCTTCAGGAATAGAGTGTTGTTTTTATATTTATTTAGATGTCTAAGCTGCTCTTAAAAAGCTTTAATATTTTACAAATTCTTCCGGGGAGAGGCTCACTGGAAATTAGTGGGGGCACAGAACATCCTGACCTCTACAAAGATTACACCAATTCTAGGGGCTTGCTCTACATGTAGAAGGGGTGGGGATGTGTCGATCTGCTCACATTTTTGAGCATGACTATCTAAAGATAGGCATCTAAATTCATATTTAGACACAACTATTTTTAGACATGACGGGCGAAAAGCCTGCCACACTTAAACCCACCCCAAGGTGAGAGCCCTCACCTTGGAGTGGGATAAGCTCTACCACCGAAAAAATGTTCAGGTGGCCGGGGATGGGGAGGGGATGGGGAGAGGGCAGAGGACGTGTGGATGTGGGTCCACATGGCCGCGGCCCCCCACGCTCCTCAGCGCCGCGCCGTCTTCTCCCTGATGGGGGGTGCGATGCCATGCCAGCCCGGAACCGCTCCAGCCACAGTCTGGGGTTAGGTGGAGCAGACCATCAGACATGATGGCCCACTCTACCATGGTCCGATGTTGCCTACCCTGAACCATGATAGGATTTAACATGAAATGTGCGCTGGCCAGGAGTCCAGCGCACATCCCGTGTTAGCCCTGCCACGGTCCAGGGTAATGTCTGCCACGGCCTGTGGTAAAACATCTGGCAGGGCCAGAGCAGATGTGACACTCCAGCCCGTGGCCACAGGCCAGGGTATCATGTCTGAATATATCCATAGATAAGAGTGGCCTTATTCAAAGATGAGATGCTCATACAAATCCCACTGAAAATATTATTTATTATTAATTTATTATTATTATTATTATTAATTATTAATATTATTAGCATTTATATAGCACCAGCAATGTACCTGGCGCTTTACAGAGAATAAGATAGACACGGTGCCTCTCAGAACTTTATGGATATTTTAATATTGAAGTCAATTCTGCATCCCAAATTGGATTTGGATATTTGGTTCCTGAAATGAGCATCCATTTTTATATGCGTTATTTGTTGCAAAATGTGTCAGTTTGTTATTAACAACTTCAATAATTTTGTTATTCAGTATTTTATTTATTTACTACATTTATTTATTTTTTACCCTGCTCTTCCCCAAAGGCTCAGGGTGACTTACAAAAAACAAAAAATATAATTAAAAACATGAAAAAACAATTTATTAAAAGTATGTCATTGTTTGGTACTTAGTTTATTTCATTCACTTCACTGATATTGTATTAGTTCTCGACTCTCTCATGTATTACATCACACAGATGGCTCATTCAAAAATAAAAATAAAAACACCAAATACCACTGAAGTGATGAAGCACTGAAATAACAAAGTAAACAAAGTAGATGAAATACTAAATGACAAAGCAAACAAATCACTGAAGTAAACAAACTGCAAAATAAACTCATGAATACAGAACTAACAAGCAAACAAAATCAAAACTGGTGCAAACTTTACAAAGAACCTGACAAATTTTCAGGATTGGAACCCTATTTTTTCAGGATCAGGATTTGTCTGGACTAGCAACAAATCAGAGTGGAGGGCAACCCAGGCTTGAAGTCAAAGCACGAGCCAAGGAGTCAGGGCTGGATCAGAGCATACGCTGGACAGGAATGGAGGATGGTGGCTGGCAGGCAAGTAAGCAGAGGCAGTTGGGCAGATATGAGGCAGGTTGGAAGGCGGGCACACAAGTTGGGAACAGAAAAGGTTGGAGGGTGGACAAATGAGGCAGGTTGGAAGGCAGGCAGTGTCAGGCATCAGATCAGAGCTCAGGCTGAGCTGCAACGGGATCAGGGACAGGAAAGAGTTATATGAGCACTGGACAATCCATGAAAACAGTCAAGGAAAAGCTTACGGGTCAAGTCAGAAATCAGTCCAAGCTGAATAACAAGCACAAGGGGGAGTCCAAAAGCAAAGTCACAAAGCAAGCCAAGAAGTCAGTCCCAAAAAGTCAGTTCAAACTAAGAGAGGGCAGGACTAGGACTAGGGCTGGGCAGGAACAAGGAGCTAGGATCAGAACAGATCAGTTAGGTAGGCAGGCAAACAGGCACAGGGACAAAATGATAAGAAGCAGGAACTGGGGAACAGGTTCAAAATAGCTAGCAAGGCTGGGGAACTGGGCCTATGCATTGCTCCACCTAGCTTCTTGTTTATGTCAGGTGTGTTGTACATGACTAGTAGCCAATCAGAAGTTCTGCGGGTGGAGAAATCCCATCAGCATGCTAGAACCAAAAACCTAATAGGCAAGGGAAAGGGGCCCAAATCAAAGTGCACAGGTGCCTCCAGCATCTCAAGGGCATTGGCTTTAATCCCAGGTCTTGACAGGCAAGTTTGGAATGACTGGGGCTAGAGGGCAGTCGGCAAGCTGGAAGGTAAGGTGGGAGGCAGACTGGAACAAGCAACAGGAATTTGGCTAAAGTAGTTATGCTACAACAGACCATTAAACAAGTTGTTCAGAAAAATAGGGTGCAGCAGGAAGGAGAAATACATCCTGGTGAAAGTCCAATGCGCGTGGACCAAGGCTGAAGTTACCCTAAGCACTTCCCGAGGCTCTTGTAAAGTCTCTCCCTTGTGGGGATCCTCTGATAGATATTGAGTATCAATCATCTACTAAAGTTTTGCTCACACTCCTGGCATATACAGGGTTTTTCTCCCCATCTGGATTCTCACTTTTTTTTTTTTTAAAGGATTTTCTTTTTTAAAAAAAAAATGAAGGAAATCAGACGTACATATAACGGGCTCAATCCTAATCATACTTGTGCAGGACTAAGTCCCATTGATTACAATGACACTTACTCATGAGGAACTGTGTTGCAGACTTACTTTCCAATATCCTTATCAAAACTACCACCTGACCTACATGAACAACTGCTGGTTCCCCATTTTTAATTCAGTCACAGACAAGAGCTTTGGATATTGCTCACTTAGATAATTGTTGTTTGTTAGGCCCGTGCACCAACACAGAGAGTGCTTCTCTCAGTAGCTATGCACTGGTGCAGCTATCCTAAGAGGGTTCTGTTCTTCACTGGGTGTTTTTAGATGGACGGGGAGCCTGCTGGAGCCTGGAGCTGCCAGTTACCAGCTCCGCCTGGGTCCACATCAGGCAAACTGGTGATGTTCCCTGGCTGTGGCACCAGTGACTCCATGGTGCTGAATGAGGCAAAGGATGGATGGGCCCAGAGCTGCGTTGTGGGTGCAGCACCAGGTTTGTTTTTTACTCAGTGTTTGGCTGGCCTGCTCCTGGATGTCGCGGAACACGCCATGCTGAGCTGCCCCACAACAGCCTCAGCCTGCTCTGGGGAGCACGTTTGGTGGGTGCCCTTTAGATGGACCAGTCAACCCAGGGTGACAGAGGCATCCATGGGCACCCCCAGAGCTGCCATCTGTCTGTTTACACTCACGGTGTGCCCCAGTCAGCTTACTTGGAAAGTGAAGGAACAGCTCCAGCTTCCTTACTCTTCAGGATGTGTTTGTTTGAAACATATGAGTGGAGGAGGGGGTTTCAACTCATCACAACTACATACACCCCCAGCTTACATACCACTATAAACTTCTCTTGGGAATAGAGGAGGGGTGCAAATATGAGGTTGGGAAAGTCTTGGGCTACTGCAGAGATCACGTGGATCTAGCACTGCTAAGACAAACAAGAGTATTTGCCCCTAGAAGTAAAATAGTTAGAGATAATTCCCAGAATAAAAGAGACAAAATAACAACAGTTTGAGATTTACAGTTTCTGTATTCCCTGAGCAGAAGTAACTTTCAAATAGGAGAAAACTAAGGAAAAAAACTGATGCTGTGCCAATGGAGTGGCAGGCATCAGTAGCAGCCTGAGCCCATCACCACACCCCAAACTGCACAGGCCTGATTTTGGTCAGAGGGTCCCAGCAGTGGCACTGGCCAGGGTGTGGTTTGGCGGCGCCTCCTGCCAGCGTCCTCCACTGCCACGCAGGGCACTGGAAGGCCTGCAGTGCAGAGGCTGCGGCTATCTCTGCTGAGGCTGAAGGAGCAGGTGCTTCAGGGTTGGATGTTCCTCAATGGTCACCAATGTCACCCATTATTGAGATGATCCCCAGAAGTCCGGGGCTGGTGGATCCCACCCCGGCTGCTAGAGGCAGGGCCCGATTCCCGTGCAATGGCAGCAGGGAGTGGAGGAGCAGCAGAAGCAGCAGCAGCTATAGGGGGGCACAGGGAGAGTGGCAGCAGCATGGTGGGCAGTTGATCAGCCTCAGGGTCCCAGTATTCCCCTTTGCGGGGGGACATCACTCAGATTGGGGACAGCGAGGAAGACATTAGTCCTGTGAAGGAGATGTCTGGTGCTGAGGCGATGGCTGTCCCTCTGAGAGCTGTGTCGCCACCATGTTCTGCCCCTCCCAGCAGTGCTATCAGTGGTGTGTCACCCGGTGTGGGCCAAAAGGCAGGAGGGGGTAAAAAATCCTCCATCTGGGCGCATTTTAAGATGGTGCGGGCGGATGATCCCAGGGAGGTACAGTGCACTTTGTGCAACTACCAGAAGTTGGTGAAGCGTGGGAAGGTGCTCACCAACCTTGGCACAACTGCCATGGCGAGGCACCTCAAGGGGTGCCACAGCACTATGCTACTAAGCGGGCAGGCAGGGGCAATGGATGCCAGTGGGTTCCCGACTGCAGCAGCCACCTCCATTAGCAGGCATGCGTCCTGCTCGAACAGCTGCCTCTAACAGCAGGAGCAGTATCGCTGCTAGGGGGGAGGAGGAGCAGCAGCAGCAGCGTAAGTGCACCATGGAGGCCCCCCAGTTAAAGCTGCCCTCATGCACCATCCTGAGTAGGCAGGTGGTGCCAGCCTTGTACCAGACTTTAAAGGAGCAGATGAGGGACCAGCTGGCAAGGGCTGGGGGTGCCACCATCCACTTCACCACTGACCTGTGGTCGAGTCAAAATGTGCAGCATACCTACCTGGCAGTGACCGCGCACTGGTAGCAGGACCTAGAGGCAGCGTTTGGCAGTGGCAGGAGGGGTCCTGAAGCAGGGTATAAGTGGGTCCTGCTTCAGGCTGAAGTAATGGACAGCCCCCAAATGTCTTGGAACATCAAGGCAGCCCTGACTGCCATGGTGAGGGAGTGGGTCACGCAAGGTGTGCCCTTCACCAAGGGGTGCATGGTGATGGAGAACATGGCCAACATATTGAGGGTAGTCCACAAGGGGGCCTTCACCAGCATCCATTGCACTGCACACACTCTTCACCTGGTAGTCAGGGACGCTCTGGGCTTGAGGGAGAAGGGGAGAGGGGCAGGCACCCTTAGCTCCCCGATCGAGCGGGGAGGAAGCTGGCCAGTTTCTTTAACCGGACCGTGAAGGGAAGCTACCTCCTCCAGATGAAGTAGACCGAGCAAAGCTCCCCAGTGCACCAACTGGTGCAGGATGAGTCCGCCCAGTGGAATTCGATGTTCCTGCAAAGCCCAGCCGAGAAGGGGTGCCAGCCACTCCAGCCCCAGGACCCACCCTCAGGGTTCTGCAGCCTACATTCCAGGTAGGGAGGGCTGTCGTTCCACTTCTTTTTAAGTGTCCCACATCGAGGTCAGCCAGCCTGCAATGCCCGGCCAAGCAGGGGTGCCAGCCACCGAGCCCTGGCCAGGCCTCTGCTCTACCAATGCCACCCAACCTGCAACGCCTGGCCAAGCAGGGGTGCCAGCCACTCTAGTCCCAGGACCCACCATCAGGGTTCTGGGACCATCATTCCGCTCACAGGGAGCTGTCATTCTACATCATGTCACTCCAGCCCCAGGACCTACCATCAGGGTTCTGTGGCCGTCATTCCGCTCACAGGGAGCCATCATTCCACTTTATCTAGAAGCTGCCACTATAGTCCCAGGACCCACCATCAGGGATCTGGGGCCATCATTCCACTCACAGGGAGCTGTCATTCCACCACATCAAGAAACAGACAACCACTCCAGCCCCAGGACCCACCATTCGGGTTCTGGGACCTGCAGTCCAGGCAGGGAGGGTTGTCAATTCACTTCATCCAGAAGCTGCCACTCTAGTCCCAGGACCCACCATCAGGGTTCTGGGACCGTCATTCCACTCACAGTGAGCCGTCATTCCACTGCATCTGAATGAATACTTTATTAAGCGTAGCAGTTGCCATTGCTTATTCATTAGTTTACACACAAACATTAAAAAAAATACAAATCCTTAGCAGTTCCAATCCACTGCTGCAATCAAGGTGATTAAAAATAAAACTACAATTCATGAACTTGTCTAAATATAAAAAGAGTTTCAAGACCCTTCACTTAAGTAACTTAAAATAACCTCCTATACAGCTTGTTCTAATCAATCAGCACCTATAGGCAAATCTGCCCATTCAATGACAAGGGTGCAACTTAATAATTAGACAATCTATAAAATAGGAGTTTCTGGTTCCTTGGCTTAACAAAATTAAAATAATAACCTCCTATACAGTTTGTCCTAGCCAATCAATGCCTCTAGGCAAACCTACCCATCCAGCAATGAAAGTGCAGCTTGGTGGTTAGCCTGTATCACCCCCAACCAAAACACAGTCCTTGAAGTCACACTCCCAAGCCTTCCCCTGGAGTTTGTAAATATTATATTATTAATTATTAATTTATTATTATTATTATTATTATTATTATTATTAACAAACATTTATATAGCACCAGCAGTGTACCTGGCACTTTACAAAGTAATAAAATAGACACGGTCCCTGACCCTAGGGCTTACAATCTGAGAGACAGGAGCTGGGGGAGAGACTTAGGAAGGGGAACAGAGGGAGAGACAAGGGGTCTAACATTCATGAAGATGCGAGGTCTCAAGTGCACGTACTTGGCTTGGTTACGATGAGAATGACAGCAGGCAGGTCCATGTTGCAAGGATAAGGGTAAACCGATCGTAGGTATAGGAATAGTGGCTCAGCAGGATAAAGAGTCAGACAGAGCAGAGCGAAAGAGGTGAGTTTTAAGGAGAGATTTGAAGGTATGAAGGGAGGGGGCAAGGCGGATGTGGACAGGGAGGGAGTTCCAGGCATGGGGGGCAGCAAGTGAGAAGGGACGAAGGCGCTTAGGGGAGCAGGGAAGGCGTGGAAGGGTGAGAGAAGGGACAGAGGAGGAGCGAAGTGCACGGGCTGGAGTATGGAGGGCGATAAGTGCAGAGAGGTAGGGGGGAGCAAGGTTGTGAAGAGCTTTATAGGTGAAGACTAGGAGCTTGTGCAGGATTCGTTCAGGAAGGGGAAGCCAGTGAAGCGAAGAGAGGAGGGGCTGCACATGGTCGAAGCGACTGGCGAGGTAGATGACCCTGGCAGCAGAGTTTTGGACGGAGATGAGGGGAGAAAGGTGAGACCGGGGAAGGCCAGAGAGAAGGAGGTTACAGTAATCGAGGTGAGAGATGACCAGAGCATGAACAAGAGTTTTGGCAGACGAGACAGAGAGAAAAGGGCAAATCTTAGCAATGTTATGGATGGAGAAGCGACAGGATTTAGCAACAGAATCAATGTAGGGTTTAAAAGAAAGGGGTGAGTCAAAGAGGAAGGAACTCCCAGGCAGGCCTCCCAGGGATAATATCCCTTTATCCATGTCAGTGGCGTCGGGTGCACTCCCCCCTGATCCCCAGCCCATCTAGCCTTCCCCGTTATCTTTCACCCCCTTGAATCCCAAGAAATTTGTATGCATACGGGCGGCGTGTGCCAAAAAGCTGGTTACATTACGCCCAACCTTTTCCTTTTCGGATCCCAGGAGCCAGCATAACAACACAGCCTCAGATCTGCCTGGGAGTTCCTCCAGAAGAGGAGACAAAAACTTCTCCCTTAAATTATCATATAAGTGGCAGCTCAACATAATATGGTCAATTGTCTCAACTGCTAAGTTGTCAAAAGGGCAAAAGTCTTTCCATAAAGGGGATTCCCCTTGCCCAGCCCTCCATTACTCTAGAGGGCAGGGCATTTACCCTCGCCTGAAACAGAAGTTGTCTACCTCTAACTGGGAGAGCTTGAGCTAAGTAAGATGCTGCCTGGCCCAGATCCCGGGCCCATTGAAGGTAGGCTTCCACATGCAGGGAGACTCTTACCCTACTTAGCTCATTCTGCCATTCTATATCCCTTGCCCATGAAACAATCTCCTTGGAGGCTGCCGCCACCGTTTTGTGGGTCAACTATGCCACTGACAAACCCAAGGTGTGAAGGTAGGCCTCTACCCTCCCCTGCCAGGGGTTGATGAATGTGTCGCTCATCGCAAGTTGTAATAGTTCAGAGCACTGGCCATAGGATAGGTTACACCAATATTTGCCTACCCTATCCACGACTTGTTAGTGCCAACTGCTCTAGCCCCATTCCAATCTTACCACCGTATGCAGGGTGCCCACCGGGGCCACAAGAAGGCCACCTAGAAAGCTAACCTGGATGGAATTAAGTAAGTGGCCACAAAAGGGAGCCCAAAGTTCAACCCCATAAAACACCTGTGCCCTTGCCTTACTGTGAAAAACTTGCAGGGCTAGGAGGGGGGCATTTCTACCTGACTTCCTAAAAAAGGAGAGAATCGATTGGGACATAGCCTTTGCCTGGGTTATTGCCCTCTGCACGTGGAACCTCCAGGATCCAGATTGGTGGAATAATATCCCTAAATACCTGAAGGAACTGACTTGTTCAATGGGGTTGCCCTGGATGTTCCATTTATAGGTCTGCCTACACTTAGAAAATACCAGCACCTTGGACTTAGAAAAGTTTATGTCCAGTTTATTATCACTACAAGAGGATGCAAAGGCCTGCATCTGCCTTTGCAGGCCTATTGAGGTCCGCGATAGCAAGGCCACATTGTCCGCAAAAAACAGGCACCCAATGACTCTGGAACCCAATTTTGGAGGGAAAAACCTAGCATCTGTCATTAAGGGGATAACGTTATTAATAAAGATGTTAAAGAGGGTAGGGGCTAGGACACACCCCTGTCTAACTCCAGTAGTAATTTTGATAAAAGGCGTCACATGCCCCAGGTCATCCACCCTAACTGCCATGGAAGAATCTGAATACAAGGCACCTATATGGTGTAATAAGCGTTTATCCATGGATGTGTTGGCCAGTTTAGTCCAGAGGGTAGGTCTATCAATCGAGTCAAATGCTGCCTTGAGATTGAGAAATGCCACAAAAAAGGAGCAATTTCGTGTCATATATTTATTGGCTAGATGGTATAGTATATAGCACAACTCGATTGTAGACCTACCCTTCTGGAATCCAGCCTGCTCTAGGCACAAAATCCTAGAGCCCTGGACCCATTCCACCAGTCTGACCTGAAGGAGTTTGGCATATAATTTGGCTACTATACTTAAAAGACTGATGGGTCTATAGTTGGCCGGCTCATTTCTTGGGCCCTTCTTGTTCACTGGTATCAAAACAGTCTTTTTCCAATCTACCGGGATTCTTCCTGAGTTGTTAATGGCTGTAAATAAGGCGGCCAGGAAAGGAATCCACCAATCCTTCACCGCCTTTATAAACTCGGCCTGTATTAGGTCCGCCCCAGGTGCCTTATGATTTTTTAATATATCAATCAGAGCCTCCACTTCCTCCTCTGAAACCGGTGGCCAATCCGGTAACCCCCCAGCTCTGGGCAGGTCTTCCCCCTGGCTAGTACCCCCCTCTCCAGAGCTAAAAACCAGGTGAAGGGTGTGTGCGGCGCAAGGTATGCTGGTGAAGCCCCCCTCGCAGACTGCCCTTAATATGTTGGCCGCATTGTCCGTCACCATGCACCCCTTGGTGAAGGGCATGCCTGACATGACCCACTCCCTCACCATGGTGGTCAGGGCTGCCTCGATGTTCTGAGACATGTGGGGCCATCCATTATTTCTGCCTGAAGCAGGGCCCTCCTATACCCTGCTTTGGGACCCCTTCTGCCACTGCTAAACGCTGCCACCAGTGCGCCATCACTGCCAGGTAGGTTTGATGTGTGTTCCTACTCGACCACAGGTCAGCGGTGAAGTGGACAGTGGCACCACCAGCCCCTGCCAGCTGCTCCCTCACGCTCTCCTTTAAAGCCCAGTACAAGGCTGGCACCACCTGCTGACTCAGGGTGGTAGACAAGTGCAGCTTAAACTGGGGGGCCAGGAAGCCAGTCAGGCACCTAAAACCCATGTCCCCGACCACCGAGAAGGGCTGCCCATTGAGTGCAATCATTTCCCCCTATAATGTGCGTGGCTTTCAGTTGAAAGCCACGCTGCCCTCCACGTCCTGCAGCTGCCAATTAACTTGGCAGCTGCCCCCACCCCAGCTCCTCCATGGTGCACTGATGCTTCTGGGCCTCAACTGGCTGCTGCTGCTGCACCACTGACAGCGCTGATGGGAGAGGCAGAACATGGTGGCAACACAGCTCTCAGAGGGACAAGTGGACGGCCCTGTCCAAAGTGGCCAAAGGTCTCTTGTCCTGCCCACCAACGAGTGTCCCCAGCAAGCGGGTGTTCTCCATGGCGGGGGACATTTGCTCGCTGCACTGCCTGAGACTGGGGGCCAAGTTGGTGGAGCAGTTGCTGTTCCATAACATGAACTTTCCGCTGCTGGGATTCCCTGAGCTGCCCCTGGACACGGATTGATGGTGCAGTGGCACACGCCATCCCATGCGAGGTGCATTCTTGGGACGGGGCTCCTCCTCAATCTGGGCTGCTGCTGCTGAGGTGCTGTACCTCCCTCCCAATGCCTGGCGCCCACCCTGCCTCTCTGACTAGATGGCCTTGGCCTGCCTATCTAACTGACCTCATGATACAGGGTAGAATTGGGAAGCTGTAAGCCTGCCAGCCGGCCTCTAGCTAGATGATCTCGGTCCACCTATCTGAATGGCTCTCTCGCACACACGCTACACAGTCTTCACCAGCCTATCTGAGTGCCCTGTCAAGATCCCAGCCTGCCACGCTGCCTGTCTGCCCGCCCTGGTTGCCAAGCTCGAACCCTGCCCCAGCCTGCCTTCCACTGCTCATGCCATGCTGCCTGTCTGATGCTGCTGCTACTGCTTCCTCTGCTGTGCCATGGGTTCTGCTACCAGCCAATCCAATGTCTGCCGCTGCTCCACCAATGCATGGCAGCCTGTAATGCCTGGCCAAGTAGGGGTGCCAGGCCAACCACCAAGCCTCAAACCTTCCCAGTTTCTGCTGCTGCTGCTGGGTTTCAGACGGCCAGCCATGGCACCACAGGCACCCCTGGGCGCCAAGCGCTGAGCCTACCTGCCCGGGCAAGCCGGGGTGCCAAGTGCCAAGCCTTCCCCATCGCTGCTGATGCTGATGCTGATGCTGCTCTGTCACTGACAGCCTGCCATGCCCCCATAGGCACCCCTGGAGCATCCCAAGCATCCTGGCGGGACAGAACTTTCCAAATATTTGGGGGGGGTCCAAACTCTGTGAGACCGAACACACGAACCTGAACTAAGTTTTCAGACTGAACGTCCAAACATCCGAACCCCGTTCTGTTCGCACATCCCTATTAATCAGGCACAGACCTAGCAGGCTTCAAATCACTGTTTGGCTAAAGGTAGCAATCCACAAACTATGTACCTCAGAGTAGTCCCATTGAAGTCTGTAGGTAGATGGCAGCCAACATGTATATGTATACCCATGTTGGATTCTTGTGAGATGTAACTTTCAGAAATGTCCCTTGAGCCCACAGGGACTCAAAAGTATATGTTATTACCAGAAAAGCAGAGGATACTAAACAAATTAAAGCCTCTTGTATTCTTTCCTGAGGATCCAGTCTCATGCCCACTGGAATGAAGTAGGTCTTCCCATTGTCATCAGTGGGCCCTGGACAAGCTGCTGGATATCAGATCTCCGAGAATCCGTTCTGAGGGCAGATTGGAGCTGGCTATGCAAGCCGTTATACGTAGAACATTTCAACAAGAAATTACTTACATCCTCCACCTCCACTCCACAACGGCATTTACGCTCAGAGTAAGGGATTCCCACATATCTTCCATGTACCACGGCTATGTCCAAAGTTTGAAATCTTAGGCTGGTGAAAACCTTCCTAAGTTGGGGGTCTATAAGACCGTATATATATGGTGCACCCCTTATAGGTGGCACCAGATATTTATAAAGCGGAAAATAAGGGATCTAGAGGCCAGTGCTCTCATTTTCTGCCTATCCACATCCGCTACCCATCGCTTAATAAGTCTAACAATGGCATCACTGGATATGCTGTAGAAAAAGGCCTCCGAAAAACCCAATAACTGGAGGTGTGTCTGAATATCAGCCCACCAAGTGTCCACCCCACATTGCTTATCCAGTACATTTTCTTTTGTTACTAAGCCTACCAGGGAGAAATCTTGGATATCCCTTAGTTTCGCCCCAAAAGTAAGCATATGCAGATCAGATTGTGCAGCTAAAGATGGCATACCAAGTTAGGTTAATTATAGCAGCACTTGTTGAAGGGGGTATCGCCAAAATACGACTCCAAAAGGAATTAACAATCAGTTCGAGACTAAATTCTGAACATCTGTCATAGCCCCAAAGTTGTACACCATATAGCATCAGAATATTGCACCAATAAGACTAGCTATATACAATAGACAATAGCTATGCTCTAACTAAAGACAATTAATCACAATAAATTAATCTGCTGACTAAATTAATTTGCTCTTTTGTGACCCCAAATGTCCCAATGCTAAAAGCAAAACGTTGGGTTTAGATCTGTGTGAGGTGCTGATTTTTTTTTCAAAACTAATAATCTCAGATAGTTGTTCTTGCTTGCAATGTAAAGTCTAATTAAGCCCCATAATTTTACAATAGAATATTTCAGGGTCATTTTACAGACAAGGAGGATTAGGTCTCCTGAAGATAAAATGAAGCAATTAGCCAACCTTTATAACTGATTTTACTGAAAACAAAATGAAATTTCCAACTCACCCCCACCCCCCCCAAAAAAAACACCTTGTTTCGAAAAGAAAAGTGGATACAAGTTATTAAGATAACATATTTTTGACAGATTGGAATCCAAATGCTTTCTATGAGTAGCAGCATTAGATACATTTTTATATCCTGCAGGGGCTCAATGAACCTCTTTCAGACATGCCCTTTAACCCCTGAGAGCACACAATCAGTGTCCCTCCCCACACCCTTCCAAGGTCTTCTTTGTTTCCCGGGGAGACAATATGTGCTCAGGAGGGAGGTACAGGGAGTGTGAGGCATAAGTAGACCTTTCTGTCCCTCCTATCTCCTGCTGGTGCCCCACATTTACTGTCTTTTCCTCTGCAGTGCACACCACCACCCCTGGGAAGCAAAGAGCGCCTAGAAGGGGAAGCGTGAGGTAAAGGATCATACGCTCTGGGGAGGGACAGTTTTATTTAATCTGGACTCCATGCTGGGAAATGCTTCAGGCAAATCGAAAAACAGAAGCTAATGAGGACAATCTCTTCCTGCAAAGGATATGAAAGTATGTGTTAAGTTTACCACATACAAATTTTGAATAAAATAACAAGTTGGGGGAGACAATGACACAATCACATACAATTCCAATAAGAAAAATGGGAGATATTTAAAGAAACCAATGTGACTGCACAAGGAGCTTTTTGATGAAGTGAGAATTAAAAGGACATGTACAAGAAATGGAAGGGGGGACAGGTCACCAGGAACATGACAAGAAGCCCAGACAAGAAGCCCAAACTTGTAGGGACACTGTCAGACAGGAAGGCTAAACCACAGAATGACTAGAAGTTAAAAGTAGTCCTGAAAGCAAAGTTTGATTGATAAGAAGGACTCCTTCCAAGACTCTGTTTTCCCACCTCCTACTCATGTCTCCATCTCCTTCCAAAGCTTCACAAAGTTAAAAGATAAATCCTCCTCCTCCTCCATTCCCACCACCCAGGCAAGTGGCAGTCCTATCCCATATCCTCCTTTTAAAAAGTAAATTAAAAATCAGGCCCAGCTTTCCAGTCACAAACGGCCACCAAAGGGCCAGCAATTTTTTATGTCTGCCCTCAGCTGCAGCTCCAGCAATGCCCCGCCCCCCTTCATCCTGCAAGAGCAAGAGACTAAATGCAGAAGTCAGGAGGTGGCGGTGACATTAGGGGACTGCATAGGAAACATTTTTGCCTCCCATGCTTGTTCTTCTGCCCATCCAGCTTGGGATCCTGCCCATCCAACTCTATGTGGTGGTGGTGCAGCCGCTACTCAAAAAAAGTCACTTGACATTGACTCCCTTGCCAGCTATCGGCAAGTCTCTAACCTTCCCTTTTTAGGGAAGGTTACTAAATGGGTGGTGGCTCAGCAGCTTCAGGGGCACCTGGATCAGGTCAGTTTTTTTGATCCTTCACAGTCCAGCTTTCGCCTTGGGTTTGGCACCAAGACTGCATTTGTGGCTTTGGTCAATTACTTGCGCCGGGAATTGGATCAGGGTAGATCATCTCTCCTGATACTATTAGATTTGTCGGCTGCATTTGATATGGTTGACCATGAGATGTTGGTTGCTTGTCTGTGGGACCGGGCTGGGGTGGGCGGAATCATTCTTGAATGGTTCCGCTCTTTCCTGGCTGGAAGAACTCAACGGGTGGTGCTTGGGGAGTGTTCATCATCTCCCCAGAACTTTGTGTGTGGAGTCCTGCAGGGTTTTATTCTGTCCCCCCTCTTGTTCAACATATACATGCAGGCTTTGGGCGACGTCGTGAGAAGGTTTGGCGTACATTGCCATCAGTACACCAATGATACACAACTTTACCTCTCCTTTTCTGCAGACCCAGACCCAGCAGTCTTGGTGCTTACCCAGTGTTTGGCAGCTGTGGGGGACTGGATGAGGGTGAACCATCTGAAGCTGAATCCCAACAAGATGGAGGTTATGCTGGTGGGAAGGGCTGAAGGAATGGTAGCCTCTGTCATTGATGGGGTTTGCCCCCCTTTGGCTACTCATGTCCGTAGCCTGGGGTGCTTCTCGATTTGCCGCTCTGCCTGGATGCCCAGGTGGCAGTTGTGGCAAGGAGCGCCTTTCGCCAGTTACATCTTGTGCAATGGCTGCGGCCATATGTTTCAGATTCTGACCTGGCCACCTGATTCCATGCCTTCATCACCTCTAGACTACACTATTGCAGTGTAGTCTAGAGGTGACTAGACTCAGACTGCCCAACTGCGGCAATGCCATGAAGTCTCAGAAGCCACCGGCGAGCCTGGAGCAGGGACTTGGGGAGGGTCGGGGAAGCAAGCACATGGGGAAATAGACATGGCTTGGGGGGAGGGGCTGCCTGAAGAGTCACCCAGGGAGATCCTGCAGGAGGGGGGGAATAGCCAGTAGCTGCGGAAGATTCATGGTCCCTGCAGCCCCTCTACAGGCAGCACCTCCGCAACACCCCAGCCGTCTCAATTTCCCCGTGTGATTCCCCGACCCTCCCCGAGTCACTGCGCCAGGCTCGCAGGCAGATTCTTCCCCTCCCCCTCGGCCGTGTCTATTTCCCCATGTGCTTGCTTCCCCGACCCTCCCCAAGTCCCTGCTCCAGGCTCGCCGGTGGCTTCTGAGACTTCATGGCATTGCTGCAGTTGGGCAGTCTGAGTCCCTTGCTTCCCTGACCCTGACCTTCCCTGACCCTCCCATGTGCTTGCTTCCCTGACCCTCCCTGCTCCAGGCTCGCCAGCGGCTTCTGAGCCTTCCGCGGCTACCGTCTATGAGACTCGGGTCAGGCTCAGAAGCTGCCACCGGTAGCTGCAGAAGGCTCAGCCGCTGGCGAGCCTGGAGCAGGGACTCGGGGAGGGTCAGGGAAGCAAGCACATGGGTAAATAGCCCCCAGCCGCCATAGCAACAGCAACAGCAGGGCTCATCCCCTGCAGGTGAGCGAGGCCCCACCCCCTGGGAGGGCCCAGCCCAGGCCCCAGGCCAAAGCTGCCCGCCCGCCCCCAGAAGCCCCGCCCACCCCCTGAAGCCCCCAGAAGCCATTGCGGCAGGGCTCCACCCCCAGCCA
>QEPC01011654.1:339351-356557 GCA_003113815.1 Sphenodon punctatus
CAGAAGATCAGAGTGTGTTAACAAACACAGACACTGGCGGCACAGCTCCAACAGTCACTCACTCTCACTGCGATTGGGGATCAAGAGGGAGAAACAAGCTACAAACACACCTATTTATACTTAATGGTGAAGGCGGGACATGTCTCTCTGTGAAAGCCCTAGACAATGAAATGAAAAAGCCCTAGACAATGAAATTGGCCAATGAATCATGCCGCCGGGTCTCGCGATAACTTGTATTCAGGGTGGCCCGGTGGCGGAAACGTGATACAATGATCAGATTAATCACAAAGATGCCGCGGCAGACGGAAAGGGAAGGTGGTGCCGCTTCTTACTGGGAATCCACAAAAGTTTTGCTCCCGCCAATCAGTTCCGATGACGCGGCAACATTAGCAGCAAACCGCCGCCGCAGCCATCGGAAAGCAGCCTCTGCCGACCCGCGCCGCGATGTGCAGAATAGGGGTTTCCGTCGGTACCAGCTGCCGCCGCGGCATGCCACTACAGCCCTAGCAGTAATCCAATTTCTTGAAAGTGAGGTCAGAGACATGGCAAACTCCTTTGGAAGCAATGGAAATGATAAAGCTGAAGCATCAGTCCATTGTCTGTTAAAATGTATTCATGGTTCAATTTACAGAGATTCTAGGGACACCACTGTACAGCAGAGCTACTGTGCTTGATCCACGATTTAAGAAAGTGAACAAAGTTCTTGGTGGGGAGCAAATGGCAGAGGATGTACATAACGACATTGCATCTATGCTGAAAGAGAGAGGAAGACATCGTCCTGGACCAAAAGCTGATACAAACCAAGAAAACAATAAGTTCAGATATAGCTGGTCAACCACAAACATTACCAACAAAACCCAATTTAGTTTGGTCAGGCTTCTCAAAACACAACCTTGTTGCTAACTCTCCATGCAGTGCTGGAAGAATGAACCATCCAGCTCGGCACCATCCCACAACCATGGAAGCTGCACTGGACATGTATGATCAGTATCTGTCCTCCAATGAACCAATGTCAAATGACGATCCACTCATTTTTTGGGCAGACAAAAAAAAAAAAAAAAAAAACTTGGCCAGCACTATACAATCTTGCCATAACACACTTGGGATACCCACCCAGCAGTGTTCATCAGAGCGCTTATTCAGCTGTGCTGGTGCAACAGTGGGCAACCATAGAACCTCACTGTCAAGTACAAATTTGGAAAGAATGGCATTCATAAAAATGACCCAGAAATACCTTTCACATCAGTCATTGTCCAGAACTTTCATGAATGAAATTTTATTTATTTTATTTATTTATTTGATCAATTTATATCCCGCCCCTCCTGAAAACAGCTCGGGGCGGCTAACAATTTTAAAAACATAAAAAATACAATCATAAAATGTAAAACAATCATCATAATATTAACAAAAAACAGGCTAGGCACACAATAAAACAATAAATAAGAGTAGGAGGAGATTAAAAAACCCTAACCCCCCTACCCGCCTCCCCAAAGGCCTGGGCGAACAGTCAGGTTTTACAAACTCGCTGGAATGTTAAAAGGCTTGGGGCCAGGCGAAGATGAAGACCTACAGCAAGTCACAGAGGAAACAGCAATCCCTTAAGAAGAAGAGAGTGACGCAGCAGATGAAGACGTTTGTGAGGGCATACAGGAACACTGAGGAAAACACTAAAGGTATATTTGACACGGTGTTGTGTTGCATTATAACCATCAAGGAGGTCTGGCTCAACACATGGTAGCCTAATTTTAACTTGAGGTGTTGTGTTTGGCAAATGTGAGTGACTAACTGTCATACTTTCTTTGAATGTTTTGAAATCTCCATATTTTAAGCACAAATAAAAAGATACTGGGTTTTTTATGTGAGATGCCATGAGACCCCCACAAAAGCCAATTGAAGCCAGAGATACAGGTGAGGCCTGTATGGACAGATCAATGCCGGTGAAATCAGCATGGTGATAGCTTTTATTGAACCATGTTCTGTTGGTGAGACTACGCAAGCTTTAGGACCACACAAGGTCCATCGTCAGGCAAGACGGAATAATTCTGTTGAAAAGAGAATTCCTCTTCTCTTTCTGTCTCGTAACCTGACTAGCCTAACAAACTAATTTTGTGTGGTCCATTGCCCTCACCCCAGCCTCCCACTCACTCATCATGTGTCTGAGTTATGCAAGAGAATAGCTTTGCCACTGAGCAGAGCACAGTGGTTCTGCTGCTGGTCACCCCCCAGCCCTCACACACACCACCAGTCCATGCATCTGGTCTTTTTGTAAGCCATTAAAAGTTATTTGTAATATTGAAAAAGAAGTATATTCAAAAATTAGTGTATTGTACACTTATTGCATAAATGAAAGTTTAAAATGTTGTGTGTTGTGGCCACATTCTCATACTTTATTCACTTTTGTGCTACAGATGAAGTTCTGCGTAGCACTGTTGCTGGACCGGAACCAAAAATGGGTTTACACAATGTTTCTATCTGCTGCCTTACTCTGTCTTCCACATTCTATTTGTTTCTGTGCATTCCTCTCTCTCCAGTGGCAAAAGACTAGTTAAACAAACCTCTCGAGAAGAAAAGCTATTAAAGTTTTACTTTCGTGCATCGTGTAGTATTCTTTGTAATATTATTCGTCCATTTCTGTGCTGCAGGCAGTGGAACTTCCACCGTGGAAGGCACACCGAGCAGCCGGCAACAAAAAACGGAATGGCAAACAATGTTGCCGCTTAAGGCCTATTCTCACCTTGTGTCTCGCTGCCTGTGTGCTCCTCCACTGCTGCTATCTTCCCCCCTAAGCTCTATGTCTTGTTAGCCTTGTGTCTTGTTCCCCATTGCCCCATCCTTCTACCACCTCTGTTTGTCAAGTTCAGTGTTTGCTGCCATTACACCTTAATCCTCCTTTGTGCTATGTCTTGTCAAGTCCTGGGTGATGGTCATGGACTTGTTCTATTATTCCGTAAGTCATCAAAGTCCCCTGCTAAATCCTGTCCAATTCTTGTTGTCTCTTGCTAATCCTTCTATAGCCAAGGCTGCTAAGTCCAGTCTCTCTTTCCTTGGTACTCCCTTCCCTGACCCTGTATACTCTTCTTGTTCCTCAGTTCCCTGTTCCTCAGCTCTGGTTTCTTGTTCCTTTCCTTTCACCTGAATGATGAGACATAAGCTCTCTTAGGCCAGTTTGTCTGGCTCTCATGATGAGCATTAAGTCTCCCTGATATTGGAGAATGTCTTACCTAATTGTTACCCTTCCTAGCTCTGCCTTGGTCCTTCGGGAATTCTCCAACCCCTGTCCCCTAACAAAAAGTCCAGATGTGCATCAGTTTCCCACTGTGGAAATTCCCCCATTTTGCGTAATTTGATATTTGCTACAAGGCCCATATTGGCCATCCAATATGGGGTGGGTGGACATGGGAGCCTTGGCAATAATAGTTATTATTCACATATAAAGCTCTTCACAACCTCGCTCCCCCCTACCTCTCTGCACTTATCGCCCTCCATACTCCAGCCCGTGCACTTCGCTCCTCCTCTGTCCCTTCCCTCACCCTTCCACGCCTTCCCTGCTCCACTAAGTGCCTTCGTCCCTTCTCACTTGCTGCCCCCTCCCTGTCCATGCCTGGAACTCCCTCCCTGTCCACATCTGCCTTGCCCCCTCCCTTCATACCTTCAAATCTCTCCTTAAAACTCACCTCTTTCGCTCTGCTCTGTCTGACTCTTTATCCTGCTGAGTCACTATTCCTATACTTACGGTCTGTTTACCCTTATTCTTGCCGCATGGACCTGCCTGCTGTCATTCTCATCGTAACCAAGCCAAGTACGTGCACTTGAGACCTTGCATCTTCATGAATGTTAGACCCCTTGTCTCTCCCTCTGTTCCCCTTCCTAAGTCTCTCCCCCAGCTCCTGTCTCTCAGATTGTAAGCCCTAGGGTCAGGGACCGTGTCTATTTTATTACTTTGTAAAGTGCCAGGTACACTGCTGGCGCTATATAAATGTTTGTTAATAATAATAATAATAATAATAATAATAATAATAGCAACTCAGTCTTTCAGCACTGAACACTGAGCAGGAAGAGACATAAATGTATGTTCCTAGCCATCACACACATAACTGAGTAAGTAGAGGATAAAATAAACAAGTCACCTAGTGTGTGTGCATGGCACTGGCAATGCACATTGGATAAGTTATGGGAGGGGGCTCATGTGACTTAGTTTCCCCAGTGCTCTGACTGCAGATCAAAAGTTTTGCCCTCCAAAACCTGTCTGGCCTTTCTCAGCTGACTTACTGTCTGTATTCTGCCTTCCCATTCCCCCTCCACACCTTGGTCACCCTCACCACCTCCTGCAGTTAGTGCACCAGGCAGTCAGTGGTGTGAGTGAGTAGAAGAGCTGTGCCATTGAGGAGATCCTGCTGCGCTCAGTCCCATCTCATCTCTTCCCCCACACTCCCTGGTTTTTAAAATCTTAAGTATTCTAGCAGCAAAAGTATAAGTGATTCAAGTGAAGTCATTACTGTGATTTGCAAGTAAATATATCAAGATCACCCATGTCAGCCTGACTGAGTCATCCAATGCCTTTTTGCATTCACCTCCTATCACCATGTGTGTGTGTGAGTGAGTGTAGAGAGAGAGAGTGTCAGTGGGGCACAGCAGTCAAGGGTTCAGATTTGCAGAGCTGAAAAAGGGATGAAAAGTTCCACTAGGGAAACTGAGTCATACTGTAACTTTGGGTGGAAAAAGAGTCTCAGTCCAAGCAAAAAGTTTTCCTTCCCCACCTATTCTTTCCACACGGCAAATGTTGAAGCATGTTTCATAGATTTTTTTTTCCTGGCATACCTCTGTCTTTGTCAGCATGGCTAAGAAAACTGCTGCTTATCCATTACTGATTACCTGTTCTGCATCTCAAAAGGAAAAACAAATACTATGGGGAGAGAAGTTCTTTGTTAACTGTTAAAGTTATTCAGCTGATTTCCTTAGCCTTGGCTTAAGCTTAATATTTCAATACCTTTTACAACCAGACCCATCCCCAATGACACACTTACACAAAAAGATCATGACCCTTTTCACACGGACACTCTCTAACACCAATAAAATGTGTGTTACATTTTATTATACCTGTTGTGCAGTGCTCCAGTTGTGCTCTATGGGTGCCCTGCAACATGTATAATAAAATGTAACACCCATTTTATTGGTGTTAGAGAGTGTCCATGTGAAAAGGGCCCATGCCTGCCTTTGTGGAGCAACTGGGTGATGTATGTGTTTCTTCGCATTGCTCTACTGATGCCTTTGGGACTGTACCAGAACACCCCCTCCTCCCTCACCTGGGCCTGGCTTCTTTGCGGACACAGTATCACTGGGGTTGTGTAAACTATGTCAGCCAATTGCACATTGGGGTTTCAGACTCATTGTGCCCCTAGGGAAGGGGATGTTTGGGGTTCACTGAGGAAGAGGAAGGTTCAAGTTATGGATCTGTGGCAATGTGCCATGGGTACATGGTACACATACGCACACATCCTTGCCCTCTCATTCCTTATCCTGATCCCAGTCCTTAGGTGCATGGGGTTCCTGGTAGGATTGGGGTGGGGGGGGCAATTCTTTTCTTTTGCCTCAGCATGCATTGCACACCTAACTAAACCTACATTCCTCTGTTTAGACAATCTACACAGCATATCTGCTTGCATGTCAGCTTGTCTAAAAACACCCATGGATGTCTCTCTTTTACTCAGCTGTGGTGTGGTGGTAGCAGACAGTGTAGCACAAATGCAAAATAAAATTGCAAGCTCTCCTTTGTCTCCAATGATCTATCCTTAGCTTCCCCCCCACACTCCTTCCCTGGTTTCTGACTTGCAAAAATAAACATCCAAGGACAGCAGCAGCTAGGTCCCTAAGCAGGTAAGAGCAGCCAATGACCTAACCTGCATGTAGATTTCATTTACCTGGACTGACTTTGGTCTGGCCTCTGTTCCCCTAGTGAGAAGCTTTATAAATCAAGATTAAGGCCAATAAGCTCCCAAACCAACATCAAGGTATCAGTCCATGATGGGAGTTGTTTTGTTTTTTAATAAGTATTAAAATATTAGTAACTAGTTACTAACTATAATTACTATACTAACTATATTAACTATAATAACTAGTCAAGAGTGACAGTGCCACAGAAAGGCCCCCTGTTCACCACTACATCACATTTAGTGCACCGGGTCTCTCCAGAAGACATTCCGGGGTCCTGTATAAAATATTTCCAGACATCCGGGTGGCACTCCCTGCACCCACCACGCCAATGCCCACGAATCCTCTGTCCCCCCTCTGCCATCGTCCAGTCCCAAAAATATTCACACCCAGTACCCAAACACCCCATTAAATAAAACTACCTAATCTACCAACCTAACTACCTACCTAATATACTACATAATATACAACTATCTAATATACTTCTATATTACTATATAACTACTATGTTAGACCCCTTGTCTGAATGTTAGACCCCTTGTCTCTCCCTCTGTTCCCCTTCCTAAGTCTCTCCCCCAGCTCCTGTCTCTCAGATTGTAAGCCCTAGGGGCAGGGACCGTGTCTATTTTATTACTTTGTAAAGTGCCAGGTACACTGCTGGCGCTATATAAATGTTTGTTAATAATAATAATAATAATAATAATAATAACTACTAATATACAAGTAAACTATTTAAAAAATATTCCTATCCTAATCCTATTCCTATCCTAACTACTCTATACTGAACAGTTCTGTTCCCTACCTACTCCTAACGCAAACTGCGAAGAGGAAGCCTAGCTATTCATATACTGAAAAGGTGCTGAAAAACCATGGGACAACTGCTGTAAAGTGTCGTAAATGTCGCTAAAACTGCTGTGAAAGTCCAAAAATTCTGTGAACTACCGTAAATGCCATGAACTATCATAAATGTCGTAAACTGCCATGAACTTTCGTAAACACCGTAAAATTTTTAAAAACTGCCTTAACTTTTCATGCAGTATCGTAAATTGCCATTTGTTGCTGTTGACCTGGCTGGATACAAGCTGAAAAAGCAGCAGCCCAAAGCAGAATGGCAAACAATGCTGCCGCTTCAGGTCTACCTAGGACCTCTTGCTCCCCAAGCAAAAGCCATACATCTAGACCAACAAGCCCTGCTCTGTGCAAACTGGGATTTTTGTCCTCAAGTAGGTAAGGAAGGGTGGAGAGGGTCCTGTGGCCTTGTTTGCCAACCAGCTTCCTGGGCCCCTACAAAAGAATTGTCTACACCAAACGAGTAGACTGGATTTTTTTGGCATCACAATTTCATTTCCAGTTCCTCTCATTATGTTCCTCTTCACACATACGAACGTTCATCATAAGCATTCTGTCAATGCTGTTCTCACAAGGCCAGTCACACAGACCTTTTTATTTGCCCTTGACGGCAGCATAGGGTGTCTAGCAGGAATTTGGATGTCACAGACATTCTAGCAATGCTGTTTTCACAAGATCCACCACACAGTTCTTTTCTTTCACCCCTGACAGCAGTATATGGAGTATACTGGAAACATGGATATTATGTGCATTCTACCCAGCCCCATCACACGGGCCTTTTTCTTCTCTTCTGATAACAGTATACTGTAATCATACCATGGACACAGATATGATTCTCACAAGCGCCATCACGCAGCCTTTTCACTTGTCACTCAACAGTAGCACTACAGTATATTTGAACCCAGGACCTTTTGCCCCCCCCCCAAAACAAGGATCATAACCTCTAGATCAACCCACCCTTGCACCTTGTGACTCTCAAAGAAGCCATCTAGCCGAGAAGGATTTTATCCATTGACCTCTGGGCTACAGGCCTGGCACACTGCTGCACCACTCTGTGGATGCAGAGGTTTCTTTGATTCCAGGATCAGGGCCCCATGCACAGAACTGGACGTGAACCTTCAATGACCAGCAACAGCAAAAGAATTTTTTCCCTAAAGGTACAGTCTTTTTCTCTCCCACTTGACGACAGCAGTATCACAGGGGATTTGAACCCAGAACCTCTTGCTCTCTAAGCAAGAGTCATACCTCTAGACCACCAAGCTCTGGCATTGTTTTTTTGTCCTCAAATCAAATAGGTAAGGAAGCGTGCATGACATAAGTATAAGTTAAAGCATACAGACAGTACTTTAAAATCATAATTAAACATCTTATACCTATCCATTGCACAATTTGTGAACAGTGGCATGTACTTTGAGCATTTCCTGATTCTTCTATGCAAAATACATTCAATTAAAGTATATTGTATAGCCAATGGCTTTTACAATCAATCAAATATCAAATATAACAAAATAAAAAAAGTTATGGATGTCCCCCACACTGCTGTAAACATTGAGGCAGCCCTGACCGCCATGGTGAGGGAGTGGATCACATCAGGTGCGCCCTTCACCAAGGGATGCGTGGTGATGGATAACGCGGCCAACATACTAAAGACAGTCTGCGATGGTGGATTCACCAGCATCCCTTGCGTCGCGCACACCCTTCACCTGGTGGTCAGGGATGCTCTGGGCTTGGGGGAGAAGGGGATTTTTTAATTTTGCTATATTTGATATTTGATTGATTGTAAAAACCACTGGCTATACAATAAACTTTGATTGAAACTACATTCACTATTCATGACAAATCAATGAGAAAACCCCATCAACAGTGGGTTGCAACCCAGAGGAAATTGCCCCTGGGACTCCCATTGAACTCAATGGGCCTCTCAATGAAGAACATTAGCTCCGCCTTAACTATAGAGCCACTACTGCGGCTCCATAATAATCACATCTTGATTATACCTACTTAAGATCCCATATGCAGGCAGGTTGATGAGAGATTCTACCAAACATTTGAAAGCCTGGAATTCATTCCTCTTGGAGCACTTACTGTCTCATCATGAGGCTGTCAAAGTCATTATGAAATAGCAATGCAGACTGGCTGTGTCACAGCTCCACTTGATGTTGATTGTGAAGCACAGTTCACCCTTATTATTGTTTATGTACCATCATAGTTCATGCCACTTATTGGGAAAACAAAACCAAAGAAAAAGAGGCTACTGCAGATGTAAAAAACATTATTAACGATTATACAAACTACAACAATATATCCAAATATACAAAATGATATAATGAAAGATAAAACATACGACCCTAACCCTACATGTTTCGTGTACAAAACCTTTGTCAGGGGTACATAAAGGACCTGAAATACCACAATAGCATAAGTAAACATAATGTATAATGAAAATAAAAACCATACAATGTGTATCAAAAAAGGTTTGTACAAGAATGATTCCTGAAATAGGAAGATAAAACTCCCAATAAAGACTTACTGATGGCCCGACAGTTTGATCCGGGGAAGGAACCTTTCTCAGCTTGCCCCTACAAGTCTGGATTCTTGAAGAGGTGTAAAATTATCACCTCCTGAACCAAAAACCTTTTTTTTAGTTATGTACAGTCATGAATACTCCACTGACAATCTTCTCCATGACAAACGGTCTGAGATACAAGCACTGCAGGACCTGTAACAACTATCCGTTGCCAATGCAAAGTGGAAAATCCAATACAACAATAAAATAGTATCCCTATTAAACATTGCATAACTGGCTGCCAACAATGGTCTAAACAATAGATCTAAAAAAATAATATAAAGACTAATAGCGCAAAACATATCTTCTCTGCCCCATAAAGAGTCTCTTAATAGAATTGCAATGGACCTGTATACACAGCCTTCAAAAAGTCCTGCAGGCCTTCATGCTGCCCTCAAATAAAAAATGAGAAATAGTAATAAAGCTCTATAAACATTTCTAAAAAGTCAAGTTTACTATACTGGATGCTACTCTTCCAAACAGAGTGAAAGTAATATCACAAAAGCCAAAAAAACCCACCAAGAACTAAGCCAAAACCCAAATAGCAGGAAGAGTCTTACCACAGCTTGGTCTTTATCGGCAACTAACAGCACGGTGAAAAGGAGTAATCTAGCTCTCCACCATGTGTCCCTTATAGACTCTCAGGGTGCTACACAGCTGGCTATACCTCAAAGAGTCAAATAACTCTAATGCTGTCCCAATAGAGATCCACATCCTACCTCTTTCCAATAGATAAGTGCATCTACAACAAAAGCCCAATGCTGACAAAAAAACAGGGGGAAAATATATATAAATTTTTTTGATCAAGAATGGGTAACACCAAAGCAGAAACAATATTTATAATGATAAGCAGGGGTGTAGGTACCATTGGATAAACAGTGACATTCGTCCCAGGGCCCGTACTGGCTGGGGGCCCAATATCCAAGGTAGCTAAGCCACCCTTTCCCCTCCCTTTTTTCTTTCTTTCTTTTTTTTAATTGCCACCTGAGCTGGCTGTGGGCCCTTCCGGCTGCTGCATGGGGCCCCTTCCTCTTCCCTGCCTGTGGTTGCAACATTGTGTCTGACACAATGTTGCAGCCATGGACAAGGAGGAGCCCCATGCAGCAGTCTGCATCAGGCCAGGTCACACTCACAAGCCTTGCAGCTCGGCTCACCACCCTGGCACCATGCCGCGAAGGAGGAGTCCTCCCCACCAGTCCGGACCCAGTCCGGCTCGAGGGAGGTCCAGCCTGACCGGGAAGGTGCCCAGCAGCAGCTCCACTGAGTGGAACTGCCACCAGGCACCTTCTCCCTCTGGCACACCCTGCATCAAGTCGGCCCAGCTTGCCCCCAGCCCACCTGCCCAGCCCCTGGCCTCCAGGGCTGGTCGGGTGGGCCGGGGCAGCAATGACACTGCTGCTGCTGGCTGTGCTCAGCCCCAGCATGTGGGCAGCGAGCTGCGAGGGACAAAGTGCACCGTGAGACCAGCTTGCCGCCTGCCCAGAAGACAGATGGGCCCAGCAGCAGGCCACCAGCTGTCTGCAGAGAGCAATTAAATCCTGAGCACCAGCAGTCCAGCACTTCTAGGCCAGCCTATGGCTTCACCACCGGCAGGAAAAAAAGAGGGGGGGGCATGGACATTTCTTGTCCCTGGGTCCATCCCAAGCTAGCTATGCCCCTGATTATAAGAATTAAAGAAAAGCACTGAAATCCATATCTTCATTGAGACTGATGAGGCTCCCTGCCGGGTATTCCAAATGCAGCATTAAGAAGAGAGACAGATAGAGTCTCATTGCCATATTTGATATGGCATGCAGCTTTGAACTATTGGCTCAGACTGTCTTTTTTCAACCCAGAAGGTTTCTTGCTGCTGATTTTTTCTGATAGTACTACAAACGAATGGTTACTTAAAGTCCAGGATAAGATATGTAAAATGTGGTTTTCTATCCCATATCCAGCTATACAGGGATTTGCAAAGACCAGAGTGGAAGTTCTTCAACGACTTGCAGACACTGAGTATCAGGAAGAAATGGCTAAGATACACAAGGTGAAATACCTCACCAATTATCTATCTATAATGCCACTTAGGAATTCTAATGCACTGTACTTGGTCAGTCTCTTTTCTCCTACACAAAAAGCTATGTTTCTTAGGGCACGGCCAAATGCCTTTCCCTCAGCCATCTTAGAGGGCCACTACAGGGGAGTCTCGCTTCACTTGAGAATATGTCCTTGTGGGTCAGGCGAGGTTGAGACAGTCGCCCATACCCTATTGTTTTGCAGGCTATATGTGGACATTAGAGAAAGTCTAATTTGTCCACTGGTAAGACATTTACCAGGGAGATCACAGGAGGATTATGTCATTTTTGCTGTCTGACAGAGCTTCTGATATAACATCTTTTGTTGCTAAATTTTTCGTATATCCCTACAATATAAGAGTACGATACCTTAAGCTATGGGGTTTAGAACAGGGGGGAATATTTTGTTGCTCCCTCTGAGTTGTATGGACTGATATTGTTTGGAAAAACTTTTTTTTTTTTAACATTTTGTACTATTGGAGGTTTTTATGCTCTACTTACTTAGTATGCTTATTTATTTGTTTGTGTAATGCCAAAGTCTTATTTCGATGCCAAGCATTTGAAATAAACATTGATTGATTGATTGATTGATTGAGTGATTGATTGATTGATTGATTGAGACCAAAAGGCTCAATAGTATTCAGCTTGAAAATCCACATAGTCTCCCTTCTTGATAATTGCATCTCTTTGTCTTCAAAACCTGAACCAACTTTCTCAATGACCCAAAAGGTGAAATCCTGGGAATGAGGCTTCATTGTCAAAAAATGGTTAACCAAGGGTGCTGTAACTCTGCGATTTCTGATATCATTCCTATGTTCACTAATTCTGGTCTTAATTTTCCTTGTTGTTTTGCCTATATATAACGAAGAACATGGGCATTGTATAGCATACACTACAAAAGTAGATGCACATGTACTGAAATCTCTGAGAAAATATTTCTTTGAGTCAGTAGGATTAATTAAAGAAATCATTTTAGAGGTTTGCCTGCAGCAAATGAGCCACAAGGGAAATGTCCTGTACTCTTGCCCCTTCCATCCACAGATTTGGTCTGCAAGGCAGTAGCTGTTCTACTGATATTAGCATGTACCACACAATATTTAATATTTTTGGTTCTTTTATATGCAAATAGTGGCTTGGTCTGAAAAATGGATAAAACATCAAATATATGCCAATTTTTAAAAACACTGTTCCAAATATGCGAACTAGCTTCATTATATGTCAAGCTGAAGACTATTCTCTTAGATTCTGTTTTGGGTCTGGATGCTAATAGTTCTGATCTAGGTTTTTAGCATGCTCTCCGGAACCCTTTGGTAATGATCTGTTTGGGTTAACTTTTTTGTAACAACAATCTGGACAACACTAGATTCCCAATGAAAATCCTCATCTAAAGTGCAATTTCTTTTTAATCTCAAAAACAGTCCATAGGGTTGTTACAAATGTTTTCTGGATGTGAACTATTAAAGCGTAAATATGAATTTTTATCTGTGGGTTTTTTATATAAAGTGTTAAAACCTATGCAGCTTCATCGGATAGTCACATCCAAAAAATGCACCTCATGTGTAGACAACTTTATACAATCGGTTATATACAATGCAGTTCAGAACAAAAGGACAGTGTTTCCTTTAACTTCTATGTGGTCCTTGGAGGTTGTATTAATTTCCAAAGTGACCCCTGGGAAGAAAAAGATTCCCCACCGCTGCTGCCCTAGACCTAGTCTTTATCCATGTCTTGTCTTGCTCCTGTGATCTCACCTTCTTTTATTGCCTGGCCAGTCTCTCCTCCGAGGCTGAACCCAGAACTTGCCTTGCTTCTGAACTAGCTGGTTTCCACCCAGTATTCTGTTCTAGAGCTGTAACAGACATCAAAATATTCATATACCAGCAAATTAGCTGGCGGTTTAAAAATTGGCAGTGGGTAGCATGGGGGGTGATGCAGGGGATGAGGACGTGGGGGGGGGAGAGCTTATCTGCATAATGTTGGGCGAGTGTCTCAGTAGGCAACAAATCTGGTTTCCAGACATGGACAGGTGACTGAAAGGTCGTTTCTGGTTTAGAGTTAGGGCCTCCCTTTTGAAGCCCATGCATATACCCAAGGAGTCTGGACTTGGTCTCTGGGCCTGTTGGGACCCAGGCCATCCCTGGACAGCTGTTGCTCCCTGGAGAGTTTTAAACTGAGGTAAAGCCCCTGCCTGCAGCCCCCTACCAGGGCCGACCCCAGGCATGTGCGACATGTGCAGTCGCACATGGCCCCATGGGAGCCAGGGCCCTGCTCCTGGAGCCTGGTCTGTTGCTCCACTGGCACTCGCCTGAATTCAAAATCCAGGCTGGCCCCGCCCCCGCTGTCAGAGCTGCTAGCCCTAGCCGAATCAGCTGTGCTCAGCTCAGCTGTAGCCCCGCAGTGGGGGAGGGAGGGGGAGAAAATCTCTCCTCCCCCCCTCCACCTCACCAGTTGCTGCTGGCCCCGCATGCCCCAGCCCAGTGAGCCAGGATTCAGAACAGAAGGTTGCTACCTTGTAAACAAGGTTCTTCGAGATGACTCTGAACATTCTCACAAATGGGTTTGCGCTTGCACACTCTTCTCTTACCGGCAGATACCAAGCTCACTATTTTGAAAAAACCACGTGACGGTCTCGAGCCCCCACAGTATATAAGGTACCTTCCTGCCCAAACCCAACAGTTCTTTCCAACCCTGAGCGTGCAGGAAGAAAATTCGTTGCGGGGTCGGAAGGATGGGTATTTGTGCGAATGTTTGGAGTCATCTCGGAGAACCTTGTTTACAAGGTAGCAATCTTCTGTTCTTCTTCGAGTGGCTCCTCACATTCTCACAAACGGGAAAGTACCAAGCCTAGATCAAGGCGGTGGGGGAATTTTCTTATAGAATAAAAACAACATACCTCTGCAAGCAAAAAGTGTGTAAATTTATTCTGTTAACTTAGTTTAAAAGTTCCTCCTTTTTAAAAAATGACAAAACCATTGTAAGTAAAATAGATTATTAAGTCTTAATTACAGTATTCAATATAGATACTCCCAGAGAGGTGTCAGATTCAGAATTGAAATGTAAAGCATAATGCCTAGTGAGTGTATGTGGGGAACTTCAGGTTGCAGCCCTGCAGAACTCGAAAGGAGAGAAGTTGCAAAATGCTGCTGTAGAAACACCCATACCTCTGAGCAAATGAGCCTTTAAATAAGGTGGGGGTGGACTTCCTACCTGCTCATAAGCAAAGGAGATCAAATGCACTAACCATTTTGAAATAGTTGGGGATGGGGAGAACGGAAGGGAAGGGGAGACGAACAAATTGTCAGTCCGTCTGCAGTGCTGGGTCTTGTCTAAATAGACAGGACCGCTCTCTTAACATCCAAAGTGTGAAATCTGGCTAAGATTTCTGACTCATGAGGTGGAGGGAGGAATACTGGGAGGACAATTTTTTGTGCCATATGAAATCTGGACACTGTTTTAGGGATAAATGACGGATGGAGAGAGATCTCTATCCTGTCTGGGAAGACTGAGAAGTAAGGTTCCTTGATAGATATAGCCACAAGTTCACACCCGCCTAAGGGATGTGATGGCAACCAAAAAGGCAGTCTTCAGAGACCAGTGGAACAGGTCAGATTGTTCTGCAGGTTTGAAAGGGTGTTTTGTCAGTTGACCTCGAACAAGGTTCAGATCTCACTGAGAAACGGGGTGTTTGTGAGGGGGAAACAAATTAATTAGTCCCTTAAGAAACATTTTTACCAGAGCATGACCAAAAAGGGGTTGGGGATTTGGGAGGGCAACACGCTGGGCTATTGCTGAGAGATGCACTCTTATAGAAGAGTGCGCAAGGCCCTTCTTAGCCAGGTCCAACAAGTATTGTAGGACTAGTGCCACGGTTACCTGATCTACTGAGATGGATCTCCCAGATAACCAATAGGATAATCTCCTCCATTTGGAATCATATGATCTTTTAGAAGATCACTTTTAGAAGATCAAATCACTATCCAGCACCTGATTTAATTTAAAAACAATTTGGAATGGACAATTTAAGAACCCACCTGAAGCAGGGTCAATGGTATGCAGCTATTGATCTAAAATATGCTTATTTTCATGTTAGATTGCACACCTCCTGTAGAAGATTCTTCCGTTTCACCCATGACTCCATGCATTTTCAGTTTTGTTCATTATCATTTGAACTCTCCTCAGCCCCTAGGATCTTTACTAAGGTTATGACCCCAGTCATAGGTTTCCTTCGTAAGCAGGGCATTGCCATTTCCATTTCCCCCTACCTAAATGACTGTTTACTAATACCCCAGACTCCTTAAATGCCAACCTTCGCTTCACTGTAGATCTATGCGTAAAGCTGGGACTAACTATAAACATACAGAAGTCTCACCCTTGTCCTAAATGTCTTGTTGAAAAAGACATTTGCTCTGTTATTACTATATATGAACATTTTTGCTTGATTGTTTTCATTTGTTTTGACTATTACTGCCAAATTCTTGCAAAAAATCAATAATGTTCTGCCCTCCATCTCCTCCTGTTCCCTCCCTGTATTGGCAGGAGGGGAAACTGGGAGAGCAGGCTAGATGAGGGGGTACTTTGGCATGTTGGGGGTGGTTTAAGCAAGGGGATGGATGGATCTGTGAGACAAATGGCAAGGGGGTGCTATATCACATCACATTTTAATTTCTATCCCGCACTCTTTCCGGAGACTCGAGGCAGCATACAACATAATAAATACATTTACTGGGGTTCTCTCCCACACAGGGGACCCAGCATATACAATATCATAACATACATATCAAAACATAACCCCCAACTAATATCTCCTCAGACCATGCCTACATATCAGGCAACTGGTCCCATCCCTCCCACTACCTATACCCTGCTGCCACCAGGGTATACAGCTAGCTCCACCCCTGTCTCACCAGGGAGAGTCAGCCGTCTCCACTTCCTCTTCCATATAATATAATACCCACCCCTCCATAATACAACCCAAACAACGAAGCTCATCTTGGTATATGTGGGAAGCTAAGGGGTAAAAAGTGCTGGGACTAAAAAGGGCTCAAGGTATGATGGACATTTATGCAAAATATGCAAATTTGTGTATTTGCATAAATGGGTGGGACCCAATTATGCAAATTATGCCCCTCACCAAGACTTCGCACATGGCCCTACAAACCCTAGGGCCGGCCCTGCCCCCTACCCCCATTCCTCTCTTGCTCGCTCCTCTCCCTGCCCCCTAGCTGCTCAGATATCCAGACGGCTACTGGGCAAAGGGTTTGCAGGATTTGGTTATCCACTTGGAAAAGATTATCCACCAGTTCATTTCAATCCCACCCTTGCCTGAAATCCTACCCCATGCCCCCATCTCCTTCCTCCTTCAGACTGCCTTTTTAGTTCAGATACTTGGCAATGACTTCTGGACTTCAGTTCGGCTTCACATGCTGGCACTGACCTTTGGCCTATGACTTCAGATTGCCTTAGACTCCTGTTTATGCCTGACACCTTGGGCTCTGATCCTGCAACACTTCACCTCATCCCAGACTGCCTATGGGTCACCAAACACTGCATGAAGAACAAAGGGGTGGGCGTGCCGGTAAATCCGGTATCCGATAATGCCGGTACTGGGCGTACCGGCATTACCCGAAATCCTTTCTTTTTACCGGATTCCCGGTACCGGATTTTTTTACATTGCAGCCATTTAAATGAATGGCTGCAATGTAAAAAAGTCCCACCAAAAAAGTAAAAAAAAAAAACCTTCCCGAGTCCAGGCTGTGCGGGTGGAAGGGGGGACACACACACCCCACCCTGCCCAGCCTGGATTTTTTTT
>QEPC01011654.1:356657-373045 GCA_003113815.1 Sphenodon punctatus
GTCCCCCCTTCCACCCGCGCAGCCTGGGAGGGGGAGGGGGGAGGAATTGTATTCCATTGATTTCAATGGGGACACAGTGCCCCATTGAAATCAATGGAATAAAACCGGTACCGGATACCGGATTTAATCCAAGAATCCAGTTCTTTGAGAACCGGAAAACCGGTAAATCCGGTATCCGGTAATTGCCCCGGGGTCCCACCTCTAGTAAATACAGGCTGTATCATCAGGTACAAACATTCTGCCCAAGGAATATTACACACACACCGAGCCCATACACATTCCATTTTATTTTATTTTATTTTATTCCTAAAGTTTTCCCCATTGTGAATGAACCCCTGTAAATGCTGACACTTCACAGAAAACTTTGAGAGTAGAAAAGCAGCAAAGCCCCAAACCATCACCTATAAGTCATTTTCTGAAGAGGCTAGATGGACTGTTCCCACTTTTTTTATTATTAATATTGATACCCATGCTTGTATGAGAGCAACATCTTTGTTTCCTAAGGCCTCAATCAATTTGGAATTAGCCTCAGTGGCAGCTGGCCCTTGGAAGCTCACCGGGAAAATGGTTCTTTTTAAAAACCTAATAATGAAATGGAATATAGAGTGCACGGTATATTTTATACAGGATACTATGGCTCTGCTGAGACATTAATCTTCATGGCTACTGTATGCTGCTTGTGAGTTATCTTTCTTATGGGTTTGAAGATAAATGTCATAGAGCAATAATCCATCATGTATTCTCTCTCTGGGTATATTGTAGATAAGCAGAGAGGCATTGTGTGTACTTTGCTGACGCAAGACAATCCGAGAAACAGGTATTGTGAATGCCCATTTCATCTGAAACCTACATAGACTGTAAACAGCAATGGCAGAAAATGGCTGGTGATCAAAATGCACAGAGCCAAAGCCTGAGCTCCAGCCATCAGGAGCTGCTTAACCCACCTGAACTGCATACACTGGGTGTTTTCAGAGGAGATGCTACCCCACATGGGCCCCCATGAGCCACAGATCCGACCGCCCCTCTGAAGGTGGATATGCGCTCCCGTGAGCCACGGAACCATGCTGGAAAATCTGAAGTGAGCCATGTAGGGCAAGCCAAATGTGCGGTGGCTGCTTCTGGAGCTGCAGCAGCCATGCTGGGAGCAGCCCGTTCGATTCACTCCCCATGCCTTACCTATGTGTGGATGCTCCTGGGCAGAGTCTCGGAGTGGCCACAGACCACCCATTAAGTGAATCCTGTGTCAGAGGTGGTGCTGAGAATGCAGCTGTGTGTCACGCCCAATGTCTCCACAGAAAACTAGAGGCAGGTTTAAGAGAAGACTGAGTTTTGCAGCCTATGAAGAGCTATTTCTCGCTGTCAATTCCAAAATGGACGTCAACTGTTATAGAAGAGACAGACTGTTATTGGTTAATGAAGATTCCCCACCTAGGAAGTGAAGGCGGTTTGTGGGGAAGGAAGAAAAGCCCCCAAGTAGTGAGATTAGGAAGTCAGCTACAATTTGTATGGAGTGGAAGTAGCTTATTTAAATGAATTTCCTGATCCCTGAGCAACTCCACACTTCTTGACCAAGCAGGTGCGCATGGTTGCCCATCTTCACTTATTCTACATTGGCCAAGCTTGCGGCAAGATCACACTTCTGCTGGTCTGTAACCACAATACCATGTAAGTCAGTTTCAGGATATGGAAATTAGCTCCTAACCCAAATCCTCTCTTGGTAGAACAATGTTCTAAAGATGGCATCACTCTAGTACATAATTTTAAGCTACGGTGCCTGAACTATTAGTGTAGAATACTATATGATTTTAGAATTGTAAAAGGATTGTTGTGAATTCTTTATTATATTTTAAAATATTAAATTACTAGTCTGGCAAATGATTGTTACTCCTGGAATAAATGCCTCCGGAAGGCAATCTTTTCAGGAAATGGGCCATTATTTTAATCAATTATTAAAGCTTAATACTTTTGATTCTCCATTGAACCAGAGACTACTTAAGTAGACAAAAAAAAAGAGGCTAACTTGCCTTATTTTTCTGGCTGAGTGAAGGAAGGTCCCATACTTAACTTGATGGAATTTCTCTGTTTCTCTCTAATGTAGCAACCTCTGAAAGCTAAAATCTGTTCTAAAGCTAGACTAGTTCTAAACTTTTAGAAATGTTCTATGCATTATGAACTGAATCCTGTTAATTTTGATGAAGATCATGACAATATCTGTTTTCACAAGAACTCTTCATATACCTGTCTAACTAGCTCTCACCAGTGGCAGCTGGTGGACTTAAGGTTGGTGGGGCAGTGGATGGGGCCAGCAGCAGGAGGGTCCAGCATTAACATTTCACACTTACATGATCAATGGAATTGAATACAGAAGGGGGTGTATGCAGAAAGAAAAACTACCAAAATGGTGGTCGCATGCAATAGTGAGCAAAATGCAAAGCTCTGTGTGAAAAGGAAAACCAGCATTTGCTCCTGTAGATCAGGTGCAAGGGGGATAAAATCGGCAACTCAAGCCTTCAAGTCTGTTTTAAACAAGGGGACATTATATGTACATATGATTTGTTTGACTTTTAAAATTTGCTATTTAAAAAAGAAGAAGCCACTCAGGAGAGAGAACCTGATACAGCACAGGAGAGAACCCTTGCATGTGCCCTGAACTGGGAAATGCTACAGGGTGAACTCAGTCTTCAGTACACAGCACAGAGTTCACCCTACCAGGGAAAGTCCCCATAAATGCCTACTTGTGGGGGGAAGCTTTACTGTGAATTTCAGTCTTAGGGCGTTTTTAGTTGTGCACTTGGATCAGGCGTGGGAGTGGTGAAACAGCCACGGCGCTGTTTTAGCCGAACCGAAAGCAGAAGTTGTGCACGTGATTGGCGGCCGCTCATTCTTTTCCGGCCGCGTATGTCCCCCCCCCCCCCGAGAAATCAGGCCGGTTCAATAGCGGTCGGCAAAGAATGCGCAGCTGCCGATCACGTGCACAACTTCCGCTTCCGGTTCATCTAAAACAGTGCTGTGGCTGTTTTGCCGCTCCCGCGCCTGATCCCCACTGCATGTCTAAAAGCGGCCTCAGTATGCATGAAAAAACTCAAGCAGTTCCCCAATTCCCACCCCACTTCTGCTCCAGTTGCAGTTGGGAGAGTGGAGAGAATGACTAGAATAGGCAGGATGGGGCAGAAACTGCCCCAGGCCTTCACTCATTACAACTAATCATAATTAGCATACAAATTAGAGGAAAAGGGGGTGAGTGATGGTGTCATAATGGCCCAAGGAAGAAGCATGATCCTGAGTAGACCAACAATGGATAATGAAGTATGGAGCAGGCAGGTTCCATGGCAGTTGGAGAATGACCACAAGTGGAGTATATGCACTAGTTTGGCAGCTAGTGGTTGGAGTAGGAAGGTGGGTTTAGCTTTTGGGGAAGGCAGTAGCTGGGACTAGGCAAACTGGTGCTAGGCAAACATTATAAATGTATCTTACTCTAGGAACCAATTTCCACTGATTTTTGGCTTGGGCTATGACTATTTATTTTATTTTATTTATTTATTTATTTTTACAATTTATATGTCGCCCCCTCCTGCCTCAGGCATCTAGGGGTGGCTCACAATATATTAAAACATTTCAAACATTAAAACAACCATAACAATTTCAGTTAAAACAATGTAAAACCCCATCCCCCCCTACCCTAACCCAACTCACCCACCTCATTTCACTCGGAAACGGCCTGGAGGAACAGGCAGGTCTTACATTGTCTGCAGAAAGAGGGGAGGTCAGCAGCCAAGCGGATCTCCAACAGGAGGGAGCGCCACAGCGCAGCCACAGAGAACACCTTCCTCATAGTAGACACCCAGGAAACCCGTGGAACCCTGAGGAGGGCGCCCCCAGCCGACCACAGGGGCCGATCCAGGACCCAGAGAGTGAGGCGGTCCTGCAGATAGGCGGGGCCCAAGCCCTTTAGGACTTTAAAGGTCAGCACCAACACCTTGAATTGAGCCCGGAAACCTATCAGCAGCCAGTGGAGAGAGCAAAGCTTGTAATATGCTTGCGTCGGTCTGTCTCCGTTAAGAGACAGGCCGCCACATTCTGCACCAGCTGTAGTTTCTGAACAAACACCAAGGGTAGCCTCATGTAGAGTGTGTTGCAGTAAGTTATAAGTTATAAAGCTTGGCCTACATACACAACGAAAATGTGTGATCATCTAGTTATTCTCCACTTGAAATCCAGCCCTGTCACCCGTAGCAGCACAGACCCATGGGTAGCTCCTGCAGACAAGGGATCCTCAGGCCACAATAGCATTGGGTCGCAGATAGCGTCTGCTCCAGCTCCACTGACCACACCAGTACCAAACCTCATGTAGTGTTTCCCCTCTACCATGGAGACTGTGACCTTGACCAATCACAGTCACCTCCATGTACCCTGGGGTGGGACAGGAAGTCTGAGTACTTTCCTTCCCTCTTCCTTATAAGCAGACACTGCCTAGCAGCCTATGACTTACCAATTCACTCCCCTGGCTAAGCCTACCTTGTTCCTCCTTGCCTTGTCCTTGCACCCCTGCTGCCTCCTTGTCGTTCCTGCTTGTCGCCACTTCAATCAATCAATCAATCAATACTTTATTGTGTGGTCGTGGACTATTGCTGTTACATATATAAACAATACAATAAAATACAAAATCACTGAACAAAATCCATCTCCTACTATCCAATAGATAGAACTAGGCATTGTATAAGACCCAAAATACTATCACAATATGTAGCGGAACATAAGAGAAGCAACCAGACCCAAGGAAGAAAACTGCTCCCCAAAAAGAAATACACTTTACCTAGGGATACTGAAGAGCGTTTCCTAGGAAGGCATTTCTAAGCTGATATACTCGAAGAAAATAAGCTGCAATTTTCCTGATAGTGTTAGGATCCGAACTATCCAAAATCAAAACAAGAAGCACATGGCCATCTCTGCCAGGATATTTCTCCAAAATAGACCCCAAATATTCCTGTCGTGGTCCATCATAAAGATGGCAGTGGAGGAGTATATGACTGACAGACTCAACTGCCAAATTATCAAAAGGGCACAGACGTTCAAGATAAGGAATACCTTGGGTCCGACCCTCAAAAACACGGGAAGGGAAAGCATTAAAACAATCACGACAAATCAATTGCTTTGCCCTTCCAGAAATAGGGGCAGAGAGATAATCGGCTTCCTGCCCTAACTCCGGGATCAGCCCCAGGTAGTCCCGGATATGAGGGCACAAACCAATCCTGCCCAGCTCCGTCTGCCGATCTATGTCCTCTGAACAAGAGAGGATCTCTTTTTTAAGGGAGGCTGGGAGCTTATGCCGCAGATATTCTGGTGAAAGTCCCATCCCTCTCAGGTCAGACTCAATCTTTAAGCACCATTGGTCTACATAGGTATCCTCTAAGGAGTCCCTCAGGAGTTGCCAGCCCTGGCTAGATAGTACTTTAACCCAAAATTTCCAGGCAGATTCTTTTGCTACCTGGGACCATGATTTCTGCCCCAGCTCAGTCCAAATTGCAGCTAAGGGAGACCCCCAAGGGGCACCCAGCAGCTTCCGAAGAAAACTCAATTGTGGCTTAGTAGAACAGAAAGGAGCCCAGATCTTGGCTCCATATAACAGTTGGGATCTGACCTTGCTGGAGTATACCTGAAGTGCTGGCAGAACCGCTGTTCTCCCCTGCCTGATAAACAATCTACTGACAGCTTGTGCAAGGCCCTGGGTGGCTTTAAACGCCCTGTTTACATGCTCTTGCCAACCACCAGATCTATGAAAAGGAAGACCCAGGTAGCGAAATACAGGGACTTGCTGGATGACATTTCCTTCAATAGACCAAGACTAGATTTTCAGTTTGGACAGATGATTAGTGTGTCGCCACTTCTTGTTCCACTGATGCTCATGCTAACTGCCTACCTGGTTCTGACCTGAGTTATGATTCAATATCTAAAAAAAACCCTAACAATTTAAAGAAACGTTAACAGCAGAACCATTTCCAAAACAAAAAACTTTGCCTTTTCAAAACAATTTCACAAAATACATTTTCCCCTAACTTAAACTCCCCAAAACATTAAAATTAATTACAATTACAATTCAAAAAATATTTAACATACATTACAACAAAAATTAAACACCAAAAGGCATGGAAGGTATTTCCAGATTTTCTATCTATATTCCCTTATTTACCATCAACATTAAGGGAAAATATGTACTTAATTTATTACCATACATACTTACTCTTATTACTATTTACCACTAACTAAACAATCACATTATTTCTTTACAGGTCATTTATTTATTATCATAAGTTGCCTACAAACATTTTTTCAAACTGCCTTAACTCTGTTCTTTACATCCATAGAAATTGTATACACTTTATACACTGAAATGTTGACAGTGTCAGTGTAGACAACTTTATAGAATTGATTGTATATAATGCAGTTCTGTGCAAAAGGACAGAGTTTCCTTTAACTTCTGTGTGGTCCTTGGAGGTTGACAAAGTCAGTGTAGACATTATACATTGGCAAGAAGAAGAGGAGGGTCCAGATAATGGATTTGTGCCATGTATCCAACCTGTTTCCTTGTGTGCATGCCCTCATCTCTGCTCCCTTACTCTGAGCTCACTCTTTCATTGCATGGGGGTAGGAACTGAATCCAGGGGCCAGATCCAGGAACTGAAAAGGGGCCAAATAAAAATTAGCCAAGGTTTCCCACCCCTGGTCTCTGATTTGAGTTCTACACTAGTTATTCGGCCAGAGGGTTGAGCATGAGCAGCTCTGAAGGAAGTAGCCCTGTGGCAGCCTAGGGTAGCCAGCTGGAAAACCCAGCAGTAAGTGGGGTGGCAGTGGCAGTCAGAAGACTGGCCACTCCCAGGCTTATCCAGCTGAAATGAATTAGGAAGCTGGTTATTGGTTTACACACTGACATAGCTAGTATGGTGCAAGGGGAGTGGGGGGGGGGGCTCGGCTGTCCAGGCCCTGAAACCCAGTGGGCACTTTGAAGTGGCTGAGTGCTGCTAGGAAATTATCAGTGGCAGGGCTTGGACCCCAGTTATCTGAAACAACACCTCTTCCCTCATGTCCCATTGTGGCCTCTGAATCAACTAGGAGTGCCCTCTTGCACTTACCATCTGCCTGTCAGGTTTGTAAAACAAGGGCACACAGACAGTCTTCTTTAAAAAAGGAAAACACCAAATATCATGAGATCAGTGGGGAGAAAATATTTCTCTTGGAATATCCATGGGCATTCGATCCAGCAGGTGGATTCTTTTTGCTACCTGGGTCTTTTGTTCCATAGATCTGGCTCTTGGAGCAAGCACACTGCCAGAGCCATTCTGGTAGCTAAAAGTATGGCCCGTTCCATTTATGGACTCTTAGGCATTTGGGTAGGATCGCCATTACTCCAGCGTTGAAAGTCTTCAATAGTAAGATTGGTGGCCAGCTCATGTATGGAGCAGAACTCTGGGCTCCCTCCCAAGCACACAGACTTAATGAAATTCAGTCTAGATTTTTGGCGGTGCTTTTTGGGAGGCCCATTGGTACCCCGAATGCAGCCTTCAGGCTGGAAACAGGAAGCACCAGCCTTCAAGATCGTGCATGGCACAAGCACTGAAATTTTGGGTACGATTGTATACGCAATGTTGTTCGATTCTATTACAAGAGATCACTAAGAACCTTTTTCTTTCCCCCTGGACGCAGATGATAGAAACCCACCTCAATTCCCTTGGGTTATCCAAAAAATATCTGGAGCATAAACATATTGGTGCGGTACACAAGGAAATCCTTAGTAGAGCTGCAATCGTAGGGTGGCAAAAGGATGTAGGTAGTGTGAGAACCTTGCAACATCTTCGCTCTTATCTTATTGGGCTCCCACTCAGAGTTTGGTCCCAAAATACCTAGAATCCCCTATATCAGGGAGGACCAAAGTTCTGATCTTCTATGCCCGTGTAAATGCAATGCACTCTCGGGTTACTGAGGGCAGGAAGCAGGGAGTTCCGTATTCTGAGCCTTTGTGCCCCTTTGATGAGGAAGCTGTGGAATCTGTGTCCCATGTGTTGTTACACTGCCATCTTTACGACTCCATCAGGGAAAATTTCCTTGCACCTTTCCTCCAGAAGTTACCAGGTAGATCGGATGAATCCTTGCTAACTTTATTACTAGACAGTGTTGATCCACGGGTTATTAAAGATGTAGCTGCATTCCTTATGCAGGCTTTTCACTATAGAGGAAATTTTCTAAAATTTAGGCCTATTTCGGGGAATGAATCCCCTTGATTCGGGCAATACGACTCCTTGGTTCTCTTCTTGAACTAATTGACCCAGAGCACTCAATAATTAGTTTGGATATGCTTTTTGCTATAGCTGATTGTTTTTTTATTTTTTTTAAAGATTTTGTTTTATTAGCAATTTATATTTGTGCAGATTTATCAATTTATTTTGTAATACATGCTATATATGTTATGTCATGTTTGTTTGTGAGCAACGGCCAGGAGCCACGCAATAAAATAATGATGATGATGAGATCAGTGATAAAATCGCAAATAGTAACAGCATTGCTAATATAAGCATTGCTACTTACTGATTTTGATTATGTGTTCATTTATTTTGGAGTCACCTGTGGGGGCCCATAATTGGGACCTGAGCCTGGGCCCCTTACAACCTTGCTATGCCTCTGGGTTCATGGCAGCAACTAAAAGGCACTCTAGCCTGGGCCTACAGCCTTGACATTCAGCTATCTAGGTCTGTGTAAGAGTGTATTCTTGCTCTGCTTGCCTTCCTTCTGTATGAGGAGAGGCTCAAAAATTGGACCTCTTTATCTTAGAAAAGAGATGGCTGAAGAAGGATATAATCATAGGCGACCAGTAACTGTCAATAGTGGGGCAGGGGGGGAAAGGAGTGGGTGCTGGGCATGGGTTCTATAGGGCATCCAAAAATCTTGGGGAGGTAAATGTGCCCCCTGAATCCCCCACAAGTTGTCTATGGATATAATAATGGCTTATAAAATCATGAATGAAGCAGAGAAAGTGAATGGGGAACTACGAATGGAGGGTGGGTTCCTTCCCCCATCACCCTGCGGGGGGCCCGTCAAGAAGCAAGAGTCGGCTGGTGGTGCCCCCCGGGGGGGTGGAGCGGCAGCAACAGAGGTCGCGATGGAGAGGGGGAATTATGACCTGGGGGGTGGGGAGACACCATTATGAGCAGAGGGATAGGTGGTTAGTGCCGGTTCCCCACTCAACCCCCCTCCCTGGGCTCAGATAACCGGGTGATAGAGATCTCAGAAGACTCAAGTCTGTCACTGGTGCTGTGTAATGTGAAGTCGGCTGGCAACAACTCATCTGCAATCCATAATGCCATTCTGGATTGGGCAGCCGACCTTGTATGTGTGACGGAGACCTGGTTGGATGAGTGTTCTGGGCCAATTCTGATGGATCTTGCCCCAACCAGGTACTCCGTCCAGACCAGCCCATACCGGAGGGTTGGGGGGGGAGGTGCCGCTATTATTTTGGGGGGTGGTTTGGTCACATGGAGGTTTTCAGTGCACACTGAATCTGAGATAGAGTGTCTCCATCTTGTGGTTGATTTGGCTAAAGACGGACCAGAGGATCCAGCCAGGGACAGGTTGAGGATTCTGCAGTGTACCTGGTGGCTCCCAGGTGTCCACTTCTGCCACGTCAGCTCCGCAGGTCCCCACGGAAGACCTGGAATGTCTGAAGCGTGAGGGGAGGCGGTTGGAATGTCAGTGGCATTGTACTGACGCCCAAGATGTTCGATTGTGGCATAGAGCATTTTTGAAGTCCTATCTATTGCCGTGAGGGCAGCAAAGAAGCAGTTTTTTGTTGCACTCATTGCATTCACTCAGTCTCGTCCAGCGGAGCTGTTCCGGGTGGGGAGAGGTCTGGTCAGTTCAGCCTGTCTCCACCTGGGATTGGATTCATCCACAGTCCATTATGACATGTTTTTGAAGTACTTTGCGGGCAAAATCACGTGCACTGAGCACAACTTCGACTCTACCATTTCGAAGGCAGTGGCTGAGCCAGAGGCTAGGAATGCACTGTGTTGTCGTGTTTTGTGGGAGGAATTTCAATTGGTGACGTATGTCAACGAGGCCAATGTCCTGGGGTCTGTTTGACAACTTGTGAGTTAGATCCATGCCCATCCTGGTTAGTAAGAGCTACCAGGGAGACAGTGGGGTTCAACACCTCCCTTCAGAAGGAGAGGGTGCAGGGTTGCCTCAAGGAAGCTGTGGTCCGGCCCCACCTCAAAAAAAACATTGCTTGACATTGATGCCCAGACCAGTAACTGACCTGTCTCTAACCTTCCCTTTTTAAGGAATGTTATTGGCTCTTCAGCTCCAGGTGCATTTGGATGGCATCGGTTTTCTTGATCCCACTCAGTCTGGTTTTCGCCCAGTTTACGGTACAGAGACAGCGCTTGTGCCCTTGGTTGACGATCTCCTTGTAGAATTGGACAAGGGTCATATGACCCTTTTGGTCCTATTAGATCTTTCTGCAGCTTTCGATGCCATTAACCATGAGTTGCTGGTGACACGCTTGCGGGATCTGACAGGGGTGGATGGAATTGTTTTGCAATGGTTCCTACCTTGCAGATAGATTGCAGCGGGTGGTACTTGGGGACTGTACATTGCTCCTTGGTGGTCTCCCATGTGGAGTCCCACAGGGTTCTATTTTGTCCCAAATCTTGTCTAACATGTATATGAAACCGTTCGGGGAGATGTTGCGCAGCGGGGGGCTGGGGTTCGCTGCCATCAGTATGCAGATGACACCCAGCTGTATTTATCATTTACATCCAACCCAGGCCCTGCTGTCTCTTTGCTGTCCTGGTGCTTGGCCGCTGTGGGGGATTGGATGAGGTCGAGCTGAATGAGGTTCAATCCTGATAAGACAGAGGTCATGTTAGTAGGCAGGACCAGGATTCTGGGTGATGAGGTTTCCCCTGTTATTGGGGGTATTCATCCTCCTTTAGCTCCATCTTTGTGGAGCTAGGGGTGCTCCTGTATCTAGTTATGTCTGGATTCCCAGGTGTTGGCTGTGACCAGGGGTGCCTTTCGTCAATTACATCTGGTGAAGAGGCTCTGCCCATATGTCTCGGACTCCGATCTCGCCACTATCATCCATGCATTCATCACCTTGAGGCTAGACTATTGCAATGCTCTATGTGGGGCTGCCCTTGGCAACAGTTCAGAAGCTGAAGCTAGTGCAGAATGTGGCGGCCCGCCTCCTAACTGAAACAGGCAGCAGGGAGGGAGCATATAACACCTGTGCTCCGAGCACTGCACTGGCTGCTTATTGTCTTCTGAGCGCAATTCAAGGTGCTGATTTTGACCTATAAAGCCCTTCATGGCCTGGGCCTGTTATGGAAGGGTAGGGAATAAGGGGTATTTCCCCAAGGACCTAGCGCACCCGCACTCCACACACCTTCGCCTCCACTCGTCCAAGGGCTCCATCACACTGGAAAACTTCCCCTCAGGTTGTAAGGTGGCCGAAAAGTCCCTAAAGGGATACGGGCCTTATCATCACAGGGGTTCTGGTACTGCCACGCCCGGTGTGAAGCCCCTTCACACCCCAACACTCATAACCACACCCACACGCCCTTGTTACCTTCACCCAGTCTTGCTGTGTTAAGGGAGTAGGGGAGTTCTCTGCCTGTGGGGGGGAGGAAGGATAGGGCCCAAGGACAAAAGGGGAGGTCGTTGAGGGGGGAAGACACTGGGAAGTACACGATGGGGGTTTCTGGAGGGGGAAGGAATATATCACAGTGCTCAATACACGTAACAATACACAATACCTCTCAAGTCAGTCACTCGTTCACATTCACTCACGCACTCTCGCTTTCAATCAACAAGTTTTGAGTAATCACTACTTAGCTCTCCCACTGTTCACCACGACACTCTGGGGCCAGTCTCAAAGCACTGCTGATCACCGGCAGTGTGTGAGAGTCTCTCCTGGCCCTAAATAGGGGAAGCCCCGCCCCCTTTCTCTCGCAAATGCGCTGAGCGGCGTAATTCTCCTGATTGTCCCCCAGGCTGTTGTTCCTCCTGGATCATCCCTAGTGTGTGGGGGCTACCTGTGTCCCTGCGTTGTTCTGGATGCTCTGGGGGCGGCGCTAGTTCTGGGGGCATGGCCAGTCCCCGTGAAACTACGTTTGACCACCCTTCCTTGTTCCCTGGGGGCATGGCCTTCTGCCACTGCCGTGCCTGCCTGCCGCCGCGCTGTTTCCTTCTCCAGCTGCGGCGGCGTTTCCTAAGAGGGCCCTGCTTATTTGAGTGATCGCCTCACCCCCTGGGCAGTCCCTGCGATTGTCTGGTGGGCACCCTGCTGGACATCCCACATTCTCAGCGATTTTGGACAGAGAGAAGGGCATTCTCGGCGGCTGCATCATCGCTCTGCAATTCCCTCCCAGTGAAGGTTCACCTCAGCCCATATCTTACAGAACTGTAAGATCTGGCTCTTCCACCAGGTGTTTGGCAGGGGAGGGTGGGATGAGTTAGATAGGTTGCGGGGGGTGGGGATGTTTTTTCTTTTATGAATTAGCTGGGGTTTTATAAATTTTATAAAAATTGTTATTGTTATTGTTTTTATGGTTTTATAAAAAAATTGTAAGCCGCTCTGAGTCTCCTAGGTGAGAGGGGTGGGGTAAAAATATTTTCTAAAAAATAAACAAAATAAATAAATAAATACTACTTGTTCTTTTTCATATTACAAGAACTAGGGGTGCCCTGCCTCCAAGTGAAATTATCAAACAGCAGATTTAAAAGTGCCTTTTCACACTATGCTCAATCAATCTGTGGAACTCATTACCATAGGATGCCATGAAGACCACTAGTATAACTTGGTTTTTAAAAAGCATTAGGCAAGTTCATGGTGTACAGTATGTCAATAGCTACTAGGAAGGACATGGGATACAACCTATGACTTCCAGAAGATGAGACTAAATTACACAAGATTTATCACACTGTGACTGTCCTCTCCCCAAGGTCCCCTGTACGTAGGGTTACCTACCATACCTCCCCATTACAAGAGGACATTTATGAAAAATACATGTTGCCAGGCTGCACTGAAAGCAGTGCAGCCCTGCCCCAAGTATTTTTCAATAAGCATCCTCTTTTAAAGAGGAGGTATAGTAACCCTACCTATATAGACCATTGACAAATTCGGGATATTATGGGATGGACCATTGGTCTGACGCAACATGGCTGTTCTTATGTTTTCCTCCTGGAAAAATATTGTTAAACTGAAAAGCGATTTTATTATTTATTTATTTATTTATTCATTTTAGAAATTTATAGCCCACACCCATCCTGCCACAGTCAACTTGGGACAGCTAATACATAATTTAAAAACATAAATAAAAACATATAAAAATATAAAATTCATCATAAAATACAGACAGCGGAGCTAAAAAAAACCATCCTCCCCTCTAACCCAACCCCACACACACTACCCATATCCCCCAACAAAAGCCTGGCAGAATAGCCAGGTCTTACACTGTTGACAGAAGGAGCAAATGACAGGGACGGACAGATGAACCTCTACTGGGAGGGAGTTCCAGAGCCTTGGGGTGGCCACCAAGAATGCCCTTCCCATTGTCACTACCTGAGACACCAGGGGCCGATTCCATCAGAAAACATGTTGTCGCAAAAAATTTCAATCAGGTCTGGGGGTGAGGCAGGACCAGATCCAGTAAAATGTAGACTGTATGACTGCACAGCATTCTGTGCTTTGTGGGACCTACAGGGGCAGCTTCCCCTGGATGAGAGAGTTTGTAACCCCATCTTTTCCCCAAAGGTCAGTTTTAAATAACAGGTGAGCTCCAAGATGTCTTGACAGAGCAGTTGCCTGGGGTGTTTGGTAAATCTGCTGTTTCTGGCTCCAGATAATGTGGCAGATGAGTGTCTTGTACCACCATCACCTCCTAATGAACCATTTGCCCCTGCATTCTCCACCATGAATTGCACTAAGAGAAATTAGGGGTGACACCGACTTTGAGATTCGTCACATACCAGCACAGGTATACTATTTTCTCACTGGAACTGTAATTTCTCACCTCTATGCTGATGACACTCAAATCTCTCTACTCCCCCTCTCTCTCTCCATTTATTCAAGCTCGACTCACCAGCTGTCTCTCTGGCATCTCTACCTGGATGGCTCTGAACTGGAGTTGGGGGAGAGCAGAGTTGCTGTGCCCAATAGTGCTGGGGCTTGCTGCCTTGCTACAGGACTGGGAGGCATGGAGCCCTAAGCGTGGTGGAACGAGGAGCTAACGGCAGCCTTATGAACATCACCTGCAGGCCGACAAGTGTGTGAGCAGAGATTGGCTGAGGGGTGAGACACTGATTGAATTGCCTCCAAGCAGGGCTAGAAAAGCCAGGCGCCAATGACTGTGAGTGTGGTGGCTCTGAACTGGAGTCAGGAGAAAGCAGAGTTGCTGTGTCTGATAGCGCTGGGGTTTTCTGCCTTGCTACGGGACTGGGAGGTGTGGAGCTCTAAGCATGGTGGAATGAGGAGCTAACAGCAGCCTTATGAACATCACCTGCGGGCCGACCAGTGTGTGAGCAGAGGCTGGCTGAGGAGCGAGACGCTGATTGGACTGCCTCCAAGCGGGGCTAGGAAAGCCAGGTGCTGACGAGTGTCCGCACTGCGGGCACGTGCCACGGGGCGCACGCGCAAGGGCACGCCTTTATGCGCGCGGCCTTAGGCGCAGCCTTATTGCTGTCTTCAGTCTGATTCTGGGCCCGGTCTCTGCCCCTCCATTTTGTTTTGTTTTTGTCTTGTCTATATAGCATCTTATTTTTGGACTATATTATAATGCCTCTTCAGCTGAACAGTACTTTGTCACCCTTTCGTGGGAGTTCACAGCTGGTAAGTGGGAGTGGCCCTGATTGTGATATATTTTTGTGGTCGGGTGGGGCAAAGATGCCAAATGCTAAAAGAGCCAGGGCTGAGAAGGTTCTCCCTCTCTACCTCTGACCAAAATCTCTAATCAACAATCAATAGACAGCTTTCTAGTGAATAAGTTGCCTTCATACAAATTAGGGGAGATGCCCCAGTCTCTGGACATTACTATTACTAACCGCTTTTCGGCCTTAACTGACTCCTCCCACAGTAACAATAGTTCCCCCATCCCCCCCCCCCATCCTAGCCCACTCTTCTCCTAAGGAAATGATCTTCTCGACAGCCTTTAAAGTATGTTCAGTGGAGAAAATGGCGGTAGAGGATGTGGGACACAGACTGACCCATTTTTTAACAGATCATGTGGCACTAACTATAGATACATTACTTGATATGTTCACCCAACTAAATAATTTAAATGATAACAAGTCCACCATATCTGCCTCTCATCCCCAATTAAATAAAAATCTAGGCATCCAAAAACCCACACAGGCCCTTCAGGGCGCTGGTCTCCCTAAAGAAGCTCTGTATGAACTTAAGAATGGCCCATCCCCTAGTGGTTGTCTAGGGGCCCTGGCTTTAAATGCTGATCCAGTGGGTAATCCTGAGAACTTCAGGATTCTGTCATGCAGCTTAATTTTCAATATACTACCCCTCCGTAAGGGAAATTTACCCTTCTGGAATACAGCACTCGATATTGCCGTACATCTAAGACTGCTCCTGGGATTTCCAGTCACCTGGCATGATACTATATCAGTAGATCATTTAATCTGTGCCAGGGATCGATGGATGCTTAATGTTGCTTTTAGTTCAACTTCTCTCATCTCTAAAATTTTGGATAAAGAGAAATCTCTAAATAGGTGGCAAATTTTTATATCTAGAATTTACCAGCCTGATCAATCCCAATTGTGTATTTTTAACAATGGTTGCCAGAGGGCTGGTCTTAGTATTAAATCAGGGTCTTCTAAGTTGCCCTTATTAGCTCAGCCGGTATTCAAACTAGGAGACAACCGGGACCTAGTCGCTAGCCCCCAAGCATCCAATTTAGTCCCCCCCCCATCAGTCCCAACAAACTTGATAGACCTTTCCAAAGACAAGATAATGGAAGTGGACCCTCCTCAGGCCCAGATGGCCCTTTCAAGGGTCCACACACCTATAAATTTGAACAGGGACTCCTGTCAGGGGCCCCCACCCCCAAGTCAAAGAGGGATTATCAATAGACTGGACCATCTCCTAACTAGACTTGGGGACTTGAGACTCATCAATAAGTTTTCTCAAGCCCCGTATGGGTCAGAGACAGTCAATTTGGCCCCCCCTCTTACATCGTGTGTCTGTTTGACTCTGATCTCATTATTAACTACTCCTTCTGTTGGAAATGCAAGGACTGTGAAATCATTGCATCCATTTGCCCAATGCAGAGTTTACAGAGGAGTGTGAGTAGCTAATCATCAATAAGCAGGCAGGAAGCATACTTAAGCTT